>CAUYQU010056397.1:0-44442 GCA_963574635.1 Cheracebus regulus
TTTCATTTTTTTCTTTCTTTTGCAGTTTCTTTCTCCTTTTCTCTCTTTTTCTAAAATCTCTTCCTCTTTCTTTCTCTTTCATTTTTTCTTTCTTTTGCTGTTTCTTTCTTTCTCCTTTTCTCTCTTTTTCTAAAAAAAAAAAAGATATTTTGGGTAAGTTAATCAAAAGCATGTATTTTACATGAATTTATGTACAAAGAAGACAAATTTTGATGTGTAATTTTTATTTTTTAAGTTAGTATTAATAATATGTTGAAGGTCTGCATCACATGGACTTGTTCAAAGAGTAAGGATGATATTTCTAATATTGCTTTCCAATTTAGACCATGCTTTAGATGTGACAGAGTATTTAATCCTGGTTCCTGCCAATATTGTATCGTTGCTGAGAAGAGCCAGAAAATAGTGCCAAGAGCTGCTGTAAGGTTTCTATGTGAATCCTGAGGGAAGAGCACAAAGTTAAGTAGTGTTCATGGATGACAGATTAACGGTGTTGGTGACATGGAATCTCATTGTAACAGAATGCAGCCGGCTATTACTGAAGCTGGGAGAAAGGAAAGTAGTCTAACGTTTTCCTTACCACAAAAATGATATGTGTGCAGCCTTCGCAGTTTCACATTGGATCGTGGCATTCTGTTGATATTTTGGCTGAAATGTGTCATGGCAATATAATGAGTCTTTTTGAAATAATTTTTTTAAAAAAGTCATTTGACAAAGTTGTGCGGACATGATATATTTTATAGATTTAGCTATATATGTGGTAACTTGACTGTCTGCCTCACAGCCTGTAAATAATCTAAAAAAGGAAGTCACATGGCTTCTTTTTCCCATTTAACAGTCTCTTTCCTTTCTATGGATTTCCTTTCCTACAACTTAAGGCCATCAAAGAAGTATTGAAAAATCTTGTCCGGTAATCATTTCATTACTTTTTCAAAAATATAATTTTTGTTGTATTCTGAAAAGTGAAGAGTGGAAAAGAAGTGAAATTCTTTTTGTAATAAAATAGATGTACATGTAAATGAGTAGATATAAATCTTTATATAAATGTAACAGTACATTATAAATGTTATGGATTTGTCTCCATCTAAAACATTATCAATGCTCTTCTTAGCCTACTTATCTTCTCAGTGCACAAGTTCTTCCTGGTATCTTCTTTATACCAGCAGTGGTGAACTGCCTACATACTGATGCTTTCCAACTCTAAATGCTTGGAGCAGACCATTCTCCTGAACTCTAGATCCACATTCTTCACTGCCCACTGTATAACTTTGACAGGCATCTCAAAGTTAACATCTCCCCAACTGATCAGACTGTTTTTCTTGCAAAGCCGACTCTGATTCCTAAAGTTCTCTATGCTTCTCTGTATGTCTCTTTAAATAGGAGAATAGTAGAGTGATGAGGAGAGCACAGGCTGTGTAACCAGATGGCCTGACTTTTGTCATTTTCTAGTTGGTGAACTTGGACTACTCACTCTTTCTGTTTCTCAGTTTCCTAACCTTTTAAAAATTTTATTTTTAATTGTCAAATAATAATTGTGTATTTTTATGGGGTACAAAGTGATGTTTACATATATGTTTACAATGTGAACTGAGTAAATCAGACTGATCAACAAATTTATTACCTCACATACTTCTTTTTTGTGGTTAAAACATTTAAAATCTCTTTTAGCAATTTTGAAGTATATGATGCATTTTATTAATTATAGTTACCATTTTGTGCATTAAATCACTGAAGCTTATTTCTCCTAACCGAAACTTTGTACCCCTTGATCACCACCTCCCTTTTCCCCCTTGACCCCCTGTCCTATGCCTCTGGTAACTACCAATCTATTCTCTACTTCTGTGAGTTCAACTTTTTTAGATTCTGTATATGCGTGAGATATGCAGTATCTGTTTCTCTAAGCCTGGCTTATTTCACTTAATGTAATGTCCTCCAGGTTCAGCCACACTGTGGCAAATGACAGGATTTTCCCCCTTTATGAGGCTGAATATTACTCCATTGTGCATATAAGCCACATTTCCTTTTTCCATACATCTGATGATGGACACCTAGGTTTCTTTCATATCTTAGCTATTGTGAAGAATGCTGCAATGAACATAGAAGTGCAGATGTCTCTTTGGCATACTGATTTCAGTCCCTTTGGTTATATACCCAGAAGTAGGATTGTGAGATTATATGGTAATTCTATTTTTAGTTTTTTGAGGAATGTCCATATTGTTTTGCATAACGGCTGTGCTAGTTTATAATCCCACAAATAGTGCACAAGAGTTCCCTTTTCTCCACACCCTTGCTAACACTTGCTATCCTTTGTCTTTTTGATAATAGCCATATTAGCAGATGTGAGGTGGTATTGCATTAATTTGCATTACCCTGATTGTTAACGATAGGTATTTTTTCATATAGCTATTGGCTATTGTATGTCTTCTTTTGAGAAGTATCTATTTAGGTCCTTTGCCCATTAGTTAATTAGGTTTTTTGTTTTCTTGCTATTGAGTTATTTGAGTTCCTTATATATTTTGGATATTAGCCCCTTATTAGATATATGGTTTGCAGATATTTTCTCCCACTCCATGGGTTGTCTCTTCACTCTGTTAATTGTTTCCTTTGCTGTGCAGAAGCTTTTTAGTTTAATGCAATCCCACGTGTTTATTTTTGCTTTTGTTCCTGTACTTTTGGGGTTATAACCAAGAAATCTTGGCCCAGACCAATGTCTCAAAAAATAATAAATAAAAATTAAAATAAGTAAAATGCAATGTGCCTGTCTCTTGATGTGTAATGGGGATTGAGTGAAAAAAGCTCCAAAAACAATGCCTAGAAGATGGCAAATGTTCTATTAATGTTAGCTATTTTTACTCTTCCAATAAATGCATAATATAGTTAGTCCTCAAATTACAAAGTAGTAATTCTACTCTTTCTCTCTTTGTAATCTGTTAATCACCTGGACAAGTCAACTCTACTCCCTAAAGATCAATTCTATCTGCCCTTCCTTTTCTCTCCTAACATCAATATTTTTTTCAAATCTTCATCATTTCGCATCCAGGATAACATATCTCCCTGCTGCCATCAGATTCTCCTTCACTATTTGCAATTCATCTAATCATATGAATACTTTGATTACAAAACTTCAGTATCTTTCTATGACTCATAAGAAGGTATCAAAATTTCTGCCAGTGTATACAAAGCACTTCATGATCTGGCTTCTTCTCCCTACTTTTCCAGCTTCTTCTCCTGGGCTTTCTACATGTGTGTCCTTCATCCATACCTAGCTACTTGCAGTTCCCCAAACATACCATGCTGTTCTCATGCCTTCGTTTATTTCCAGGCGTATTGTGTCTTTTGCATATGGTTTACCTCTCTCTGCTTATCTGCTTGGTAAATTTCTTATCTGTGAAAACATAGCTTCAAGGCTAACCTCTTTAGAGAAATTCTCTATGATCGCTGGAGGTAGAACCTGATGCTTCCCTCTTTGCGTTTCTATTTTATTCATGGTACTTTCCTTGTCTTTACACTGCATGGTACATCTTCCAGAGAAATGACTCTCAAACTTCAGTGTGCTTCAGACTCACAAGTGGAACTTGAAAAAATTCAAAGTTATGCCTCAGAAATTTTGATACACTGGTTATGAATGATGCCTAAGCTTCTACATAGTTATAAAATCCTAAAATATTTCTGATGTATAACTAAGATTTATCTGGTGCATTTTAGAATCCTTGTTGTGTCTTAGTGATCTCTTTATCCTTAGAACTTAACATAGTATATAGTACATGCATTATGGGCACTTCACAAATGATTTTTGAAAATAGAATATGGCATTCTTTCGCTGGTGAGCTGTATACATAGTGACAGTATAACTGATACTTGGCACATAGTAGTTATCAGAAGGTGTATAATGTTTGGATGTAAGAATAAATGAATGAAAAGAGCTTAGGGAACCTAGAGAAACCAACTATTAATATAGCCTCTTGAATCTCTCAAATATTGGACAGTCCATATATGTTATCTGAGTTTCAGATAATTAAGATTTGAAGTCAATCGTTGATCTCAAATCCTGATTTGAAGGGCATATTTGGAGACATGATATTGTGGTTTGGAATTTTTATACTGAGTGAGTAGACACAGTCTTATAGAAAGAGTTGACAACCTCTTATAAAAATAGGATACTTTGATTTTAATTCTTTTCTAGACATGATGTCATTACATGGTTGTAGACTGATGTGATTGCCTAAAGTCAACGTCAAATATTTTTTCCAAAACTAATCTTCTCAAAGTTATCGATACATACTCAACAGAAACTCAACAATTCTGCACCATAAAAAATAAATAAATTATATTAAATATGTTTGCTTTTTATCATTTTGAGACAAGGTCTGAATCTATCCAGGCTGGAGTGCGGAGTGTGACCTTAGCTCATTGCAACCTCTGCCTCTGGAGCTCTAGCCATCCACCCATCTCAGCATCCAGAGTAGCTGAGACCGTAGGCACATACCACTATGCCTGGCTAATTTTTTTTTGTATTTTTTGTAGAAATGGGGTTTCACCATGCTGCCAGGCTGGTCATGAACTTGTGAGGTCAAGCCATTCTCCAGCCTTGGCCTCCCAAGGTGCTGGGGTTACAGGTGTGAACCACAGCACATGGCCTTAAATGTACCTTTGAGTTTAACTATTTATCTAAAATTACATATGTTATTTAAGTGAATTGAATGGCTTTTAGAAAATGTTGGGAGTAGGACTGATATTCCTTTTTGTTATTTTTTAAATCTGGCTTCTTAACAATGGCATTCTTTTTAAAAAGTACTAGATTTACTATTTATTGCAATGCATATCCTATAATTTAAAAAGCTATCACAGCCTTTTGTATTTCCATTTTTATCATATTTTCCATCTCAGCCAGGCTCTCAAGTTAATTTGTACTCAGAGGATTGTATAATCTTTGCAAAGCTGCAATGCACAAAGGCCTATAGAAAAGTGAAATCCATCAAAAAATGTTTTGTGACTGCAATCTTGAGATTTGCAACAAATGAATGATATGTGAATAAAGTAAAAAAAAGAAAAGAAAAGAAAAGAAGAATGATAGGTGATGATGAAAAATGCCAGTGGAATGTGTTTACCATTTTAAGGATGTTTATAAAAAGAGCAGAGTATTGTCACAGTCCATATTGTGTGGGCCTGTGTTAGTAGAATTGACTGCCAGGCTCAATATATAACATTTTGGTTGTGTACATTTAATATCAATTCTTTTTATTCATTTAACTAACCAAGGGCTTTCTTCAGTGAGTTCATGTATAATTTTTTCTAGGTGTTATAGTAGGTGTCAACTTGGTCTAAACACTGATTTTTAATGAACTTGAACAAGGATTGGCAGGTATCTTCTTTAAAGAGCCAGTAAATATTTTAGGCTTTGCGGTCCATACTGTTTCTGTCATGACAACTCAACAATGCTAATGTAGTGGGGAAACAGCCATAAACAATAAATGAAGGAAACAGTGTGACTATGTTTTAATAAAACTTTGTTTATAAAAGCAGGCATCTGTCTGACTTGGCCCATGAGCCACAGTTTGCTGATTCCTGCTCCATGTAATCATATTTTAATTTCAAAATTGAGAAGTTATTTTAGGCCATGATTCCATGGTGGCTTTGTTTGTACATTACTTATCTATAATAAGAAATCTTAATTTTTTTTTCCTAGTATTTTTAATGGTATATTTAGTTGTTTATCACTTGACTTGAAAAACATATTAAATATAAATCTCTTGCCTTTTTCTCTAGCCTTATTTTTACAACTGACCATGGACAAGTTTCTAAAGTTTTCTGTTTTCTAATGTTCTATATGGGTCTACAGGGCAGCTGAATTCATTTGCTAGAATAATATAAACTAGAAAACTAGCTTTGAGTATCTTATCTGTATCTAGGGTCACTGCAAGTGAATTCATAAAGTATTTGGTTTATCTTTAGGGAGCCCTGAGCTCCAGAGCCTTTAACCTGTCTCTTAGCTTCTCAAACTCCTCCTCGCAGCACCCTCTTCTATCAAAGCTTAGCTAGCTATTCCATGTCCCATTCCCAAAGAAACCCTTTGCTGGCCAATTGGTTGATATATTATAAGACCCAGCAACTACTTTATAATGTATTTGGATTTTCATAGTCTTTCTGAAGACAATTTTAACCCAAATGAGTTAATTTCCACTAATTCACATATATATTTGATTTTACCTATTTATAATTTTCCTGTAACTGCTTCAAAACAATATTAGGGGCACAGAGTAAATTATAATGATAGGAATACTGAGCACCTTATTAAGGTGATGTGAGCTTCGGGTTTAAACTTGTAGTACTCCACCTCAAATCACACTTCTCAGAAAGCTTGACTGATATCTCTACTCATAAGACTAGCAATGAATGCGTGAGAAAATATGAATTAATAAAGTTTCACCAATATATCAGATGTTGAGGAAATTATATTTTACTCCCAAGTCTGTTTGCTGAAATATTTAGTTTTAAAATTGGTTTGTGGCTTTAGTTGATCAGTGACAGGAATGCAAAAAACCTCTATGTTTTGTACAAATATTTACAATTAGTTACAAGAAGAACCAAAAACACTTACAGTATATGTTCAGACTTTGACATAAGCCCAGTTTTCTTAAGTTGGCACCTAATTAGAAATGTGTTCTTCAGTGGGTCATTTCATCTACTTCTCTTTGTTCTCTATCTTCAGAATCATTTTGAGTGGCTATGAAGAAAGCAGATGAGAGTTTTTAAAAAAATACCATAGAACACATGTTAGGGAAGTAGTGTCTGTGAACAAGAGTGATTTGAGATAAGGTAACTAGAGAACGGGGATCATAGCTTAAATTGAAACTCACTTATTTAGGCATGTCTGTAATGCATATTCAGTATAATTAAAACCTAAGGAGTTTCCAAAATGGTTTGGGTATTGGAAGCAGAATATCTTTAATTCACTTTGCAGTTCAGATCATGCACCTATGAGGTGTGTTTGTTGACCATTAAATGTATCATGCACATACAAGTATTTGTCATTAGTCTTCTCTTTCAGTGTAACAAATTACCACTTAGCAACTTAACAACATAAATTTCTTACCTCAGTTTCAGTGAGTCTGGAATCAGGCCTCCTATCCTCTGAATCCTTTGTTTAGTATCTCAGCAGGAGTATTATCAAAGAGTCCACCATGCTGTGCTTCTCATTTGGAGTTCAGGGTCCTCTTCCAAGCTCATTTAGGTCATTGGCAGGAATCAGATCTTTGTGTTTGTAGAGCTGAGGTTCCTAGATTCTTGCTGTTGGCCAGGGATCACTCTCAGCTTCTAGAGGTCAGCCCAGGCCCTAGCCACATAGCCAGCTTACAATATGGGACCTTACATCTGCAAAGCCAGTGGAAGAAAACTCTCTCTGGGGTGCAGATCATGTAATGGAATCAAATGAGTGACCAATCCATCACCTTTGTCATTTAGTGGAACCTAACCAAGGAAATGACTCTCCTATCATATTCACATCTCTCCCACACTTGGTGGAAAGGGGATATACAAAGTGTAAACACTGTGGGGGAGGAATTCTAGGGGCCCTCTTAGAATTCTGCCTGCCACAGCTATTGTGTAGTTCAAATCTCCTTCCATAGCTTTGAGGTCTGTGCAGATTAATGGATTCTAGCCAATTTGTGTATAGATTTCTATCTTGGAATATGATTAAAATTCTAAACTCGATTGTAGCTCTTTACTTTTTTTGTGTGTTACAGACTTAATTTGGGGGCTCAAAATGAAACATATTTAAGGACTAAGGTGGCAGGATATAAAAAAATAACTTTTTTCACCCACTTTAGGGTTTCCTCTTTTATTAGCCTTTATAAAGCAAAACAATCATTCATATACTGTTTTCAAATGTTTAAAAGGAATTTATACTCAACGAGATTAGGTAAACAAGAGTACAACAATTTTGCCTAAATCCTTTCTTAGAATAAGAAATCTACCCAACCTGATTGTCCATAAATTGTATACTTGACGTTTCCTGCCTCTCCCTCCTTATAATAGCTACTTCTACTACATGCCTATATTTTCATTCAACATCTCCTCACCTGTGTCTTTATATTTCTAGTCATTCAATTCTTCCTTATTTGCCTAGTCATTCTATATATACTGCATGATCTGAATGGAGCTCTAAATAGCTAATTTTTTTCTATAAAGCAAAGGTTTAAAAGGCAAATGTGATTTCACTAATAATTATTAGTATGTTTATATTTTTAATGGCATTTATTTTGCTTTTGTTCATATTCATTATAAAATTACACAGGCTTACACTTAGCTGCCAGCATAGGGCCTACACTGTGGTCTTAATCAGAAGCCATACAATTCATCATATTTACTCCTTAATCAATTTTTCCTTATATATTGAAAAGGAAAACTCTAAATAGGATATCCATCAAGGTTAACCTTAATAAATCATGGGAATAACAAAATTATCACAAAATTTATCCACCATTGTCACCATTTTTATTTTATAAAAAACTATTCTAATATTTAATTTTATGAAAGGTATAAAATTATTTTTTGATAGTTTAGTTGTTTTAATGACTTTCTTCATTTCACTTATTTTAAAAATCAGTTCATGTAGGGATTTTAGGCAATCTTCACACAATTTTAGTTATAGAATTGAAGAACTTGTTTGCCATAATTACATGAAGCCTCAGTTTTCTTGGTTTGTAGTTAGGATCCTGTATAATTTCAAAAGGAAGTTAACTTATTTAAGCTAAAAAATTCCTAATTAGTATGTAAATGTGGAGGCAGCTCTCTTGCTCATTATGTTGTATGTTAGAATTTTTATAGCTGAAATTAGCCTTATAGTTCATCTCATTCTATTCCTCTAGTTCACAAATGAGGAAACCAATACCACGGGATTTAACATGTAGTAGAAATATGTTCAAAGGTTAAGACTGGTTCCTTGGCCTCAGTTTCTGTTGGCATAGAAACTTCATATTGCTACATGAGCAGGCTGCACTTTTGATTGTGTTACTCTTAACCCTGCAGGCCTTCTGTGAATAAGAAACAGCAAAAGCCCAGGTTTGTGCCTAGTTTACCCCTGAGGGAAACAGTGTGTCAAATATCTGTTCCTGGAGAAATGATACAGTGTGACAAGATAAGCACAAGCACATCAATACAGCAAAACCACAGCATCACAAGCACCACCAACTCAAGGGCGTCCTACATATTGTTATACTATCAGATTGTAAGCAGATAAAATGCAAATGTATTTTTTCAAAAAGGATTATTTCTTTCATTATTAAAATTATTAAGCATTTCTTTTGGACATGACTTTCAGAGAAGTGAGATAAAAATATAATTTTTACATTGTTTTAGAAGCGCAATAAAGACCTTTGATTTTAAAAAGACAAGCACAGATCACTCAAAGGCCTCTAATTACTCATTGTCTTTGGAAAGAAGAAATAACCTTAAAAACAAAATGGTGCCTAATGAGGCTTTAGAATTCTGCAGACATTCCTGGCAAAGGAGTGCTCCATTTCCTTTTAATGGGAAAGCATTCTGGCTCAGTACCTCTTGATCACTCCTCGGAGACAGCACCGCAAAACAGATTTAAGGACATATTTTTCACTACTTTTAAACTTTGTATATCTTTTGCCGTTGTGCTGAGCTTTTTAAACTTCTATGCAAACTTTAATGTCTGGAAGCATTTTCTCTCATTTCATTCTCCACCTTTGTCAACACATGCAAATTTGAAGATCAGATGGAAAAATGTCAGGACCACATTCTTAAGGCTGCTGTCCTGGGCGCAGTTTATTGTGTGTTTGGTCTTCTGGGCCTGCTAGTTGAACTGGCAAAGATTCAGTTTGGTTCACTGAAGTTGTATGTATATAATTGTATTTGTCCATTTTCACACTGCTATAAAGAACTACCTGACACTGAGTAATTTATAAAGAAAAAGGTTTAATTGACGCATAGTTCCACATGGCTGGGAAGGCCTCAGGAAACTTACAATCATGGCAGAAGGCAAAAGGGAAGCGAGGTGTATCTTACATGGTAGCAGGAGAGGTGGAGGGGAATACCAAACATTTTTAGACCATCAGATCTCATGAGAATTCACTATCACGCAAGCGAACAGCATGGGGGAACCGCCCCCACGATCCAGTCATCTCCTATCAGGTCCCTCCCTCAACACTTGGGGATCACAGTTTGAGTTGACATTTAGGTGGGGACACAAAGCTAAACCATATCAATAATGGTTACTATAATGGCATATTGTTGGCTAAGGAAACTGACTGTGTTTCCTTTTCTCCCTGATCAATGGAAGTAATGGATTTACAGACCACATGCCCATATCCTTACACTGTGCCCATCTCCCCTTTTTGAGATGACTGGTCAGGAATAGGGAAGTGTACTTTCTGTCTAGGAAAGAAAGCAGAGTGAGAGCCCCTGGGAATCATTTGGAATCAAGTTTCTGCCTTTGAGATCCTTAGAAGGTATATTAGGCAGCTAAGCCAAGCAGACACAAAGCATATGCTGATGTTTGTTCCTGAATCTGATTAGTTACATAAATTTCTTTCCCTTTGGCAAACTCCACACAAACTTAGGAATATAAATAACGAAACCAAAAGTTATTTTTCCTCCACTTTCCTGCCCTGTGGAAATATTTGCCAAAGGAACAAAACAAAGGCATCAAATGTAGTGACAACCCTCATTAATGAAGCTGAACAGATCTAGACTCACTTTCTGGGTCCAAACTTATCCAGTTTCTATAATTAATTTTTCCCCATATCTGGTAACATTTCCTAGTTTTAAATGGCAGAATTGCCCTAGATATTATCCATATATCTGCTGATGAACCTGAAAAAAGAATAGCTGAGAATTAGGGCTCAGGATCTAAGGAAGATATTGCCCCCTACACATAGAATGTGTTTCTTCAGCTATTGATTTTCAGTTTGATGTGCCTAAGGCTTCCTGCCCAAGCTCATTTCCATTGCATGCCTAATTTGAAAAGGCAAAAATAGTGGAAGAGAATCTGGAATGATCCTCGTGTTTTGATCAGATTTAAATTAGGAATAAATCCAAATTATTTCTCTCTCATTTCTGAATTTTCATTGAAACTTAATAGGGTGGTGGAGAGCAAGTGACATTATTTATGGGCTTTAGTTCATTTTCTTAAAGTTACTGTTTTGAATGTATTAAATGACTTTAGATTTTAAAAACTGGTTTTAATTGCACTCGTAATCCAAAACTTTTTTTCCATACCGTTTAACTAGTTGAAAGATAGATGGCAAAGTATTATCTTTGGCTATAACCTGGAATATTCATCAGTAAAGCTTTCAACAATGGTGACATTTACAATTTCTGAGTGTTAAGGGGAGAACCATATAGATGTTGCCAGGAATTGTGTATGTGTGGAAGGGAGTGTGATCTAGGACTCTTTTGGGAGTGCTGGCCTCTTTGGTTAGAGGCAATGAGTTAAAGGAGGAAGCAGAGAGAAAATGTCAAGTGAGAGACCACTGCTGGTCTGTGGAAAGAAGGATTTTGCTTAAAGTTAAAGCAAGCGTTAAGTGGTAGGATCTCCTAATCCTAATAGCCAAGTCCGAGAGGAATTCAATAAGTGGACAAATTGGTTGAAATGGAGATACAGCATTGCAGAGAGTCCAGCATGGTAGGAGACTACAGTGGATTGTTTTAACTCTTAAGTTCTCCTTGGCCAAACTGTTTTTAATAATGGCCCGTCAGAAGCTATCACATAAGAATAAACTTAATGCAGTATTTAAAAACACACAGTTGACCCTTGAAAACATGGTTTTGAATTGCATGAGTCCACTTATACATGGATTTTCTTCTGCCTCTGAAACCTTTGAGACAGCAAGACCAACCCCTCCTCTATCTTCTCTTTCTCAACTTACTCAACATGAAGATGATGATGAAACCCTTTATGATGATCACTTCTACTTAATGAATAATAAATGCATTCTCTTCCTTATGGTTTTCTTAATATTTTCTGGCCAAGTGTGGTGGTTCATACCTGTAATACTAGCACTTTGGTAGGCCAAGACGGGCGGATTGCCTGAGCTCAGGAGTTTGAGACCATCCTGGGTGACATGGTGAAACCCCATCTCTACTGAAAATATATATTAAAAAAAAAAGCCAGGCGTGGTGCTGCACACCTGTAGTCCCAGTTACTTGGGAGGCTGAGGCACAAGAATAGCTTGAACTCGGGAGATGGAGGTTGCAGTGAGCCATCGTGCACTGCACTCCAGCCTGGGCAACAGAGTGAGACTCTGCCTCAAATAATAATGATAGTATTTTCTTTTCTCTTACTTGAATGTAAGATTACAGTATATAATACATTACAACATGTATGTTTATTGACTGTTTATGTTATTGATAAGGCTTCTGGTCAACAGTAGGCCACTAGTAATTAAGTTCTGGGGAGTCAAAAGTTATGTGTGGATTTCAACTGTGGACTTTGGCGCCTCTTACCTTGTGTTGTTCAGGGGTCAACTGTATGTTCTTTCTATGGTAACACTTTTAGATGTTATAGCCTTTAGACATAAGAAGTGGAAACTTAGTTGAATTTGAGTGTTCTTTTCACTTTCTTTGAAAGAATGCTAAATAATACTAGTTCTAATACCTATGTGGTATTAGAAAATGATATGATAACTACATTTCTTGGTAGAAAGACATGAAATTTATTCATTAATTGTATTTTTTGTTGTTGTTAATTTTAACCTTTTCAGCCAAAACTTACTGAATAAGACAGCTAATGAGAAAATCTCTCAGCTAAAGCCAACGTTTTTACTCCGAGGCCTCATATATAGTTCATTGACTCTTACTTAGGATACCATAGTATAAAATTTAACTATCTTTTTCCAAAATGATCAGAATCATCAGTTTATAAAGAGGTTTGTTCTGCTACAACAATGTGAAACCAGGAGAAACTCCCTAACATGGGCAAAGGGTGAGAGAGTGAAAAGCCCTGGGGAATGCACACTTCCTACAGGGATCTGCACAATCCTGGGAATAGGAGAACCCCTGTGAGTTTCCTGGACCTCTAGACTGACACAAAGAGCTTCTGGGAGTTTTTGCAAGGGCACTGCTTAAGACAACAGGGAGCCCCACAATCCTTGGATTCCTGAGCATCCCAGTAATAGCTGTTGTAGCCCTGATGGAGGCCATAGTCGTGGTGCTGGGAGGCAGTCGGACTGTACCACTTCTCGCCAGACAAAGCTCAGTTTCTGCTTCCAGCACAGTGATCCTGCCCTGTTTGAACTCTAGGAAACACCCATATGGCAGAATCCACCTAGTCCCACTGCTCCTAGCCAGGCAAGACTTGCCAGCTTGGGCTTCCAGCACAGTGGCTCTGTCCTTGCCTGAACTCTGTGGGTGGGCACAGCTCTGTGTTTTCCCAAGAAACACCCCAATGACAGACCATGTGTTTCCTTCTCCTGGCTGCTCCTAGCCAGGCAAGACTCGC
Organism: Cheracebus regulus; assembly: GCA_963574635.1. NCBI lineage: Eukaryota > Metazoa > Chordata > Mammalia > Primates > Pitheciidae > Cheracebus > Cheracebus regulus. The sequence goes on from CAUYQU010056397.1 coordinate 13,463, forward strand.
ACCTTGGATGATGCCCAAGCAGGAGAGGAGCCCCTACTCTTGTAATATTTAGAGGGGTAAGATGCCCAAGTTCATGGGTGGGTGGAGGAGCTGACTATGCTTCCTTTTATAGGTTCAGTCTGGGAAGTGTATGTATGTCCTATCTGCCAGCCATGGCCTCTGTCTGAGGGAGTCCTATGGCCTATAATACCTAACAAAAGAAATACAGACATGGTGCCAGTGATCAGAAGGGGCTCCTCCAGGACACAGGAGTGAACTTGGTGAGGGGGTCATGTCTCTCCTTCCAACCACAGAGCACTACAGCGAACAAACTGGAATACAAAAGACCTGCATAGCTGAGTGAGAGCCTATCTGCTGGCCATTACTGTTAAGTGTCATCTATGGGATCATAGCCCAAATTACAGCACCATAAGTATTTTGCCAGTATACAGTGCCTGTGAAAACTAAGGCAAAAATCCAGCCACAAATAAAGATCCTGAAGAGAGATTTGGCCCCCTGAAAGCACCCAGAAATGAAGCCAACTGATTATACTCATTTAACATCACAGTTAAAGGAAAACCAGCCCTCTCGGATGAGAAAGAATCAATACAGGAATTCTGGAAATTAAAAAGTCAGAGTGTCCCCTTATCTCCAAACTAACACATTAGCCCCTCAGAAATGTTTTTAACCACATTATAGTGACTGAAATGATAGACATTGAATTCAGAATCTAGATGCAAGGAACCTCATTGAGATCAAAGAAAAAGTTGAAACCCTATCCAAGGAATCCAAAGAATCCAGTAAAATGATCCAAGAGGTGAAAAAGGAACTAGTTATTTTTAGAAAGAACCAAATTGAACTTCTGGAATTGGAGAATTCACTACAAGAATTTCATAATTTAGTCAGAAGCATTAACAGAATAGACTAAGCTGAGAAAAGAATGTCAGAGCTTGCAGACTGCTTTGATTCAAATCAGTCAGACAAAAATACAGAAAAAAAATGTTAAAGATCAAAACCTCCAATAAATATTGAATTATATAAAGAGACCAAATCTATGACTTATTGGCATTCCTGAGAAAGAAGAGAGAGTAAGCAACTTGGAAAACATATTTGAAGATACAGTCCATGAAAATTACCCCAATCTTGCCAGAGAGGTAGACATGCAAATTCAGGGAATACAGAGACTCTCTATGAGATGCTATACAAGACGATCATCCCCAAGCACATAGTCATTAGATTCACCAATATCAACAGAAAACAAAAAATCTTAAAGGCAGCTAGAGAGAAGGATGAGGCTAATTACAAAAGGAACCCCAACAGGCTAGCAGCACACCTCTCAGCATAAACCTTACAAGGTAGAAAAGATATGGGACCTATTTTCAGCATCCTCAAAGAAATGAAATTCAACCAAGAATCTCACACCCCATTAAACTAAGCTTCATAAGCAAAGGAAAAATAAAATCTTCTCAGACAAGCAAACACTATGGGAAGTTATTACCACCAGATCAACCTTACAAGAGGTACTAAAGGGAGGGCTAAACATAGAAATGAAAAATTGATATTTGCTACCTCAAAGACACACAAGCATATAGTCCATAGACAGTATAAAGCAATTACACAATCAGGTCTACAAAACACCCAGTTAACAACACAATGAGAGAATCAAAATCTTACATATCAATACTAACCATGAATATAAATGATCTAAGCCCCCTGCTTAAAAAGCATAAAGTGGCAAACTGGATAATGAGATAAGACCCAACCGTCTGCTGTCTTTGAGAGGGTCATCTTGCATGTAGCAACATCCACAAGCTGAAAGTAATGAGATGGAGAAAGATCTATCATGCAAAATGAAACAAAAAAAAGAGCAGGTGTCACTATTTTTGTATCAGATAAGATAGATTTTTAAACCAACAACAATCAGGAAGGACAAAGAAAGGGCATTCCCTGATGGTAAAGAGTTCAACTTAATAAGAAGATGTAACTATTATAAATAAATATGCACCCAACATTGTAGCACCCAGATTTATAAAACAGGTTCTCCTTGACCTATGAAAAGACTCAGACAGCCACACAATACTAGTGGGGGACTTCAACACCCCATTGATAGCATTAGATCATTGAGGCATAAAACTAACAAATTCTGGACTTACACTTGACCAATTGGACTTAATAGATATCTATAGAATACTGCACCCAACAACCACAGAATATACACTCTTTTTATCCAAATATGAATATATTCTAAAGTAGTCCCATGCCCAGTTATAAAGCAAGTCTCAATAACTTTTAAAACATCATAACAAGCACTCTCTTGAACAACAGTGTAATAAAAATAGAAATAAATACCAAGAACATCTCTCAAAATTACACAAAAACATGGAAATTAAACAACTTACTGCTGAATAACTCTTGGGTGGACAACAAAATTAAGGAAAAAACAAGAAAAAATATTTAAAATTCATGAAAATAGAGATAAAACCAAAATTTTGGGGGATGCAGCTAAAGCAGTAGTATTGAGAGGAAAGTTTATAGTGCTAAATGCTTTCATCAGAAAGTTAGAAAGATCTCAAATTAATTACCCACCATAGTACTTAGAGGAAGTAGAGGAAAAAAGGACAAACCAACCCCAAAGTTAGCAAAAGAAAAGAAATAACTAGAATCTGAAAAGAATGGAATGAAATTGAGATGTAAAAGTTCTTACAAAATGTCAAGGAAAGCAAAAGATAGTTCTTGGAAAAAATACTAACAAGATTAACAAAGGGAAAAAAGATCCAAATAAGCACAATCAGAAATGACAAAGATGGCATTACAGCTGATCCTACAGCAATATAAAAGATCCACACAGACTATTATGAACACCTCTGTGCATGCAAATTTGAAATCTTGAGGAAATGGATAAATTCTTGGAAACACATAACCTCCTAAGATTCAAACAGGAAGAAAATGAAAATCTGAACAGACCAATAGCAAACTCTGAAATTGAATCAGTAATTAAAAAAAAAGATACCAACCAAAAAAAAAGCCCTGGACCAGATGGATTAACAGCAGAGTTCTACCAAACATATAAAGAAGAACTGGAACCAATCTTACTGAAACCATTCCAGAAAATGAAAGAGGAGGGGCTCCTCCCTAACTGATTTTATGAAACCAGTATCATCCTGATATCAAAATCTGGCAGAGGCACATGAAAAAAGAAAACTTCAGGAAAAGATCCGTGATGAACATGGACACAAAAATTCTCAGCAAAATACTAGCAAACTGAATTCAGCAGCACATCCAAAGTTAATTACTTATGATCAAGTATACTTTGTTCTCAGGATGCAAGGTTGGTTCAACATACACAAATTGATAAATGTGATTCACATAAACAGAATCAAAAACAAAACCCATATGATTATCTCAATAGATTTAGAAAAAGTGTTTGATAAAATTTAATATCTCTTTCAAGCTCAAAACCCTCAACAGGCTTTGCATTGAAGGAACATACATCAAAATAATAATAGCCATTTATGACAAACTTACAGTCAACATCATACTGCATAGGCAAAAGTTGGAACCATTCCTCTTGAGAACTGAAACAAGATAAGTATGCCCACTTTCACCATTCCTATTCAACATAGTATTGGAAGTTCTGGCCAGAGCAATCAGGCAAGAGAAAGAAATAAAAGGCACCCAAATAGGAAAAGAAGTCAAAATATCTCCCTTTGCTGAATATATAATTCTATACCTAAAAACTGCATCAAAAGGCTCCAGAGCTGATAAATGACTTCAGTAAAGTTTCAGAATATAAAATCAAGTGCAAAAAACAGTAGCATTTCTATATACCAATAAGATTCTGCTGAGAGCCAAATCAAGAACACAATCCCATTTAAAATAGCTGCAAAAAATTTCAAATACCTAGGAATGCATCTAAACAAGGATGTGATACATCTCTACTAGGAGAAGCACAAAGCTGCTGAAAGTAATCATAGATGGCACAAATAAATAGAAAAATATTCCATGCTCATAGATTAGAAGAATCAATATCATTAAAATGGCCATACTTCCCAAAGCAATTTACAGATTCAGTGCTATCTCTATCAAAATATCAACGTCATTTTTTTTCACAGAAGCAGAAAAAAAACTATTCTACAATTCATATGGGACCAAAATAGCCAAAATAACCCTAAGTAAAAAGAACAATGTCAGAGGCATTACATTACCTAATTTTCCGCTATACTACAAAGCTATAGTAACCAAAACAGCATGGTACTATTATAAAAACAGATACACGGACTAATGAAACAGAGTAGAGAACTCAGAAATAAAGTCACAGAGCTACAACCATCTGATCATTGACAAAGCTGACAAAATTAAGCAATGGTAAAATGATTCCCTATTAATAAATGGCATTGGGATAACTGGTTAGCCATATGCAGAAGGATTACACTAGACCCCTACATTCCACCATATAGAGTAACTACCTCAAGATGGATTAAAGATTTAAATGTAAGACCTCAAACTGCAAAAATCCTAGAATAAAGTGGGAAATACTCTTCTCAACACTGTCTTTGGAAAATAATTGATGGCTAAGTCTCCAAAAGCAACTGTAACAAAAACATACATCGACAAGTGGGAACTAAGCAAACTAAAGAGCATTTGCACAGCCAAAGAAATTATCAACAGAGTAAGCAGAGAGCCTATGGAATGGGAGAAAATATTTATAAGCTATGCCTCTGACAAAGATCTAATATCCAGAGTCTACAAGGAACTTAAATCCACAAGCAAAAACCAAATAATTCAATTAAAAAATTGGCAAAAGACATGAACAGATACTTTTTAAAAGAAGACATACAAGCAACCAACAAACATATGAAAAAGTTATTAACATTACTAATCATTAGAGAAACACAAATCAAAACCACAGTGAGATACCAACTCACACCAGTCAGAATGACACTTATTAAAAAGTCAAAAAATAATAGATGCTGGTTAGGCTGCAGAGAAAAGGGAACTCTCAGATACTGTTGGTAGGAATGCAAATTAGTTCAATTACCATGGAATGCAGTTTGGAGATTTCTCAAAGAACTTCAAACAGAACTACTATCTGACCCAGCAATCCCATTACTAAATATATACCGAAAGAAAAATAAATTGTTCTACCAAAAATATACATACACTTGTATGTTCATCACTGTGCTAGTCACAAAATCAAAGACATGGAATCAACCTAGGTGCCTATCAACAGGGGACTAGATAAAATATGGTACATACACACCATGGAATAATATGCAGCTATAAAAAAGAACAAGATCCTGTCCTCTGCAGCAACATGGATGCAGCTGGAGGCTATTATTCTAAATGAATTAATGGAGGAACAGAAAAACCAAATGCCACATGTACTCACGTGTAAGTGGAAGCTAAATATTGAATACAAATTGACACAAAGATGGGAATGGTAGAAACTGGAGACTACTAGAAGAAGAAGGGATGGAGGAAAAGATGGGCTGAAAAACTAACTGTTGGGTACTATGCTCACTATCATCTCTGCCCTAAACGGTAGCATCACACAATATACCCAGATAACAAACCTGCACATATATTCTGTGAATCAAAAAAATAAATTATTTAAACACTCCTTGTATCACCTGAGGAGTTAAGTTTCTGGCTCCTAGAAATTTTATTTATGAATATAAAACAGTATATTTTACAACTTTACAGCAAGATATGTTTGTAGGGAATTAGGTTAACTTGTGACCTGAAGAATAGGAAAAAAATTTATTAAAATCTGTGAGCCTATTGGTGAGAATGAAGCCTGTTTCCCACTAGAGAAATGCACGAAGAATTCAATAAATTCTTTTTATTGAATTTATTGAATATAAATTCATTAAATTTGCTTCCCACGAAGAATTCAATAAAGATAAACTGAGCTGCATGCCATTCTTCTGTATTTTTCTTAGAACGATGAGCAGGGCTTCATGGTGGGCTGGTGTCCTGAGGTAACTATCCCTGGTGTAGTAAAAGAGGATGCCTCTTAGTAACACCCATATTCTTGTTACTCTTTGGCCATTCTGTCTTTCCTTTTAGAATTTCAATTTTCTTGTTACTAAAAAAATAACTTATTTTATTTGCACAGTGGTGTTTATAGTTTATAATTAAGCACTAGCTGTTGTTCACCAGCTTAAGTTGCTCCATGACTTTAGCTACATAGTTATTCTCTCCTGCCATGCCCTTACTGTTTTCTTTTAAAAATATTATTTTATTAATTAATGGATAATCTAGGTTTCATGCTATCTATGCTGTGTTGGAGGTGAAAGATCCAGGCAATTGTTGGTCAGAGGCCAGTGAGCTCTTTTCATTACTATTGATTGTATTCCCATAGATGATGAATTTTGACTTGGAAACGAATTTTTATTAAATTTAAAAAAAATTATTTAACAGAAGTTTAGTTTAAAGGTTGGCTTCTTACAACTTTTTTATTCAAGTCTCTGCTTGTATTGTATTTCCTTTCTTTATCCACAGTGGCTATAATAATGGAAAAGACAATTGTGATTTTTTGGTTTTCTGGGAACTGAAGACTTTGATCACGTATGTCTGCAGGGAAATGTGACATAGGGCCTAAATTGAAAGGAATTTCCAAGTATGCTGGGGAGTTGTTCCTTATATAGAAATCTCATGTTTGATTCCTAATTATAATCATGTGTTCTATTGTAAAAAGTTGTTTCCTGTTAGCTTTATTTCTTGGCAGACAGCACAACTTAGCAATAACAAAAGAGACATATCATAAGCCACACTTCTTCTTATCAGGAGACTTGGCAATTTGGAGAACTACATGGTGTTTTTTCTGGAGACAATGACCAAGCTAAAATCTGTGGTGTTAAAATCCCTAATAACTGAAGTTGACTTTGCATACAACCTTCATGAGACCTGCATTAGAAACATTAGACAATTAATTATATAATTTTAAAAAATGGGAATAATTTTTTTTTTGGGGGGACAGAGTTTCACTCTTGTTGCCCAGGCTGGAGTGCAATGGTGCGATCTCGGCTCACTGCAACCTCCACCTCCCGGGTCAAGCAATTTTCCTGAGTAGCTGGGATTATACACATGGGCCACCATGCCCTTCTAATTTTTGTGTTATTAGTAGAGATGGGGTTTCTCCATGTTGGTCAGGCTGGTCTCTAACTCCTGACCTCAAGTGATCCACCGGCCTCAGCCTCCCAAAGTGCTGGGATTATAGGCATGAGCCAACACACCCGGCCATGGGAAAATTCTTATGCAAGTTCATCTGACTCGATGAAAAAATAATTTTTAAGTAAGTTTTGAATGGAATCAAGTTTTATTGCCTTTAATTCATAGTAGCTCTTCTTGAAAAACCTTTTTAAGCATATAGAAGATGACTATTGTCATGATTGTTGAAAGTGGAAACTAGTAGTGAGTAAAGGCTTATATTCAGGTAGTGTAACTTTTCTAACTTTTCTAAGAAAGTGATCAGCATGAAGTTTATTGCCTATTTGCCTAATGCAGGTGTCTGAACTGCTGTAATAAAAATTCTGGTCTAAACATATTTTATATATTCTTATATGAAAACCAGCACTGGCACATGAAAGGAAAGAAGGAAAGAAAGAGAGAAAGGAAGGAAAGAGAAAGGAAGAAAGAAGGAAAGAAACAAAGAAGGAAAGAAAGAAGGAAGGAAGAAGGGAAGGAAAGAGAGAAAAGTAGAATAGGAAGAAAGAAAAGTAGAATAGAAGAAAGGAAGAAAGGGAGGAAGGGAGAGAGAAAGATGGGGTGGGGGAGAGAGGGAGAAAGAAATGAAATCGAAAAGACAATGAGGATGAGAAGAACAGTGATTATCAGATCCTGGGACTTGAAGGCATTGTTTTAACACTTTGGTATCAGGTAACAAAAAGTAAAACATAATGAAATTATCTAGGCCTTTGCTTTCAAAAAATGGCCAAACTCTCATGTTGCTGCACTGTTACAACAGTGACCTAAATTGAACCAGAGTCAAAGAATCCCCAACTGTGTTCATAAGGACTGGACTCTGAGGGTAGATATTCTTATATGATTGCCCGTTGCAATCATTTTACATGTTTTATTTGCTTCATCAAATCCTTTTAAAGGTCTATAACTAAAGCAAAGGTTAACTTTTTATAAGAGAGTCCAAATTTATACAAACCAAACTAATGAGATTTTACTTGAATGTCAAAAGTTATGTATCTTACTTAGTTAATAAGCCTGAGTAAGCAGAAGTGAAAAAAGTTTCAAACCAGTACAAGCCTATCTTTAGGGTTTTTAGGAAAGAGAGGTGGCACAGGTAAACTCCTCTACCCTGAAGGCGAGCCAATGATATTCTTGGTAATGATAGATGCACCAAGTTTCTCGGAATTGTCTTACGCCTTCTCCATTAGACACCACCTCATTCTGAAACTGCGATCATAGAAGGGATGCATAATCTTTTCTAGACCATTCTCTTTAAATGGTTCTTAAAGCAAAAAATAGCCCAAAAGTTTATCGTGACAGCCCCTTTTCAGAGACTGAAAAGAGCATGCTTTTACCCTTTAAAAATTTCAAATATTCAAAATACCAGTCTGTTTTAAAAGTTTCTATGTAGAATAATTTGCTGTTTGATGAAAAATGCCTCTGTCCTCCGAAGGTTTCTTCTGGACTACAGAGAAGTAATAAAAGTACCAATTGTGTGCGTTTTTTCCCCTCTTACTAATTGCCTTGAATACCTTCAATATCATGCGGCAGAGTTAAGGGTTGCAGATGAGGACATGAATGATAGCTAGCACTGTGGAAAACAGGACTGTAATCAATGAAACAGATGGCAAAAAAACCATATTTTTGCAAATACAAATTTTTTTGAGGGGAGAATGAATGATTACTATCCTGGAGACAAAAGCCTATCTATCCATCCTCTCTAGAAATGAGACACTTTTTCTGAAATTCCAAATCTTGTCTGCATCTGGAAGCATGAGTGTCATTGGAAGGTAGAAGGTCAAGCTGAGAGGAAAGTGGATTTAGCTTTTGATGAGGGGATTCCAGCATGGAAGAGGAGATTGGCAGGGAGACCGTCAAGTTCTCTTTAAGCTACATTTGTTAATTTAATGATTTTGAAGTTTTTTGTTTCTTCTCTGGATCATCTTTTTTTAAAAAAAAAAAAAAAAAAAAAAAAGCAAAGCTTATAGATATTAAAGTTGATTACCATTCCCTTATTCTTTTATTATTCAACCATTTATTAAACCCCATGTATCAAGCTGTGTGCTAGATAATAAGACAACAATTAAGGAAATTTTTCACTTTTAAAGAGCTCTCAGTTTAGTGGCAAATGGGGCCCAATACCACTTAACGTTGTTCTTAAGGAAACAGCTTCTTTGGATCTGCAGTTGTTTAGATTTAGGTATGTTCTTGGGTGAGTAACCAAAAATAGAAACCTTCGATCTAGAAACTAACCTTTTGTGAGTAGCAAGAATTTATCTTTTCTAGTTTCAGGTTCAAACTATCTTTTAAAATTAACTTTTAAAAATAAGGTTGATCTGGAGACACCTTTAAAAAATTCCTTTGGCTAAAGCAGTTTTGGAAAAAAGGAGAAAATGTAAAAAGAAGCTCTCTTGTTCTCTAAGTGAGAAGCAAAGATATTGCAACAGGCAAATCTTGCTCTCACCTGCACTCATTTTCATTTGACATGGTGCAATTTTTAGATCTTTTTATTTCCTTCAGAAATTTGCATTTGTCAGATAGAAAAGCATGCAAATACCTGTAAATCTCTAACCCTGTTTCCTCATGTTGGGTACATTCTCACAAAGACATTAAGAATAATACAGTTCTAGATTACAAAGACATTAAGAATAATATAATTTAGTTCTATTTTATTTGCTTTGAGCAGCAAATGTTTCTGGCAATTAGCATGCATCCATTAATTTTTCTATGCTTGGAATTTATATTTTGGGCTTTAACATGAAGAGCTAACATTTTTGATGGATGTATTAAATCATAATTATGTTTCTTAGCTGATGTTAAACTAATATGACTATTTGAAAGGAAAAAAAAACCTAAATGTTTTATGTAAGTTCTAAATATTTAAATATTTTGAACATATAAACTCTAATTTCAAGATCACTGACAACCTTATAAATAATGTGTGTGTGTAATATACAGATAGAGAAACAGATCTAAATGAAGACCGTGACAAATTCGACACATCAGAAAAAGAACTAATTAAAAATAACTGATAATGGGATTGTCCAGATACTTTACAACTGGTAAAAATTGCCTATACAGCTAACGGGCAGGGTGTACTTTACATACTAGAGGCAGTGACAACACCCTAAATGCAGAAACAAAAAATAAACAAGATAATAATACATCGTGATAAAGAATCCAAAGAGGGATGTGAGAGGGAGCAGCCGGTGGAGCTAGGGCAGCTGGAGGAACAGCGGCTCACATGGCAGTCAGTGTTGCTCTCTGTGAGGGGGTCATTCCTTTGGTTGGCAGACTTGTTCCTGGACTCTTCGGAGGCCCTTCCAGACCAATAACACTAGTTCCAGGAAACCTCTTTTTAAATAGTTTGCTGTTTGTATAAAAAGGCATTTTAGAAAGGAAACTTAGAAAGAACAGATGATTCTTTGTGTATGCAACTAATTTAGTCTCTATCATTATGACACTTGCTCTTCTAGAAAGTTACAGGAGAAGATAGTAAAAAAAACCTGATGGAGATTGACAAGGCTGTGTTATTCGGCTCCACTGCTGCCATCTTCATAAGCTCTCTGGGCCTCATGTTCTCATTGAAAAAGCGGCACAGCTAGGCTCAATGTTCATACATTCCCATCAAGCTCCAAAACACGTATTATTTTAATGTGGGGGGTGCATCTAACAGGAAAGTCTATGAATGCATCTTGGTACACAATCATGGTGAGTTCATAGCAGACATAGCACAGCTCTTCTCCTGGGAGAATGAGAAAGGAACATGACTTGAAATTACTGTGAAAGATGACCAAGAAATAAAAAAGTGGGAGAAAAACACTTCCCATTCAAAAATAAATTTGAAATAATCTGAAAACACTTAAACTTGCATGATTGTTATCTAGAACTGGAATTCAGTATTTTCTGTAGGATTTTCATTAAGTATCATATTCCCTGTAGTTCAATATGCATGTATTCAGTAAATGTTTTCCAAGAACGTGTTGCTTGCAAATCATCAAGTTCAGTTTTGGGGGAAATCAATATGTTCCTCACATTGGAGGAACATTCTTTTCCCATGATTGAGCAGGCATAAAAAAACCAAATTATTAATTCATTTATGATTTTTGCTTTATTCCACAAATATTTGAAGTAGCTTACAATCATGTACACACTAATACAAGCAATCAGAATAAGGGAAAATATAGATGAAATGGAAAGCAATGTAAGACTAGAGACCCACAAACAATAAATTCCACAAATGTGCCAAAGTTGAGGTGACATTTTGTCTCTAATCTTGGCAGTGGCCAAAGCTAAAAGAGAAGCTCAATGTCCATGCAAAGAAGAGGACGTCAACTCTTTAAGAGAGACAAAGTCTTTGCTAGAATCTAGACCTGAAAGAAATTGCATGCAATTTTAGTTTTGGGGAAACTGTTTGATGATAACATGTATTGAGCACTTACTGTGTGCTAGGCATGCTACAAAGTGTTTTGCAAGTATTCTGTCATTAATCTTCACAGCAACTCTGTGAGCCAGGGACTATCATGTTATTAATGACAGCGCTGAGGCTTAGAGAACCCAGTAAACTTTACATATCACTTAGTAACAATTGGAAGCGGTACTTGAACAATTGTGAAGCCTATCCTCTTCATCACTGGATTATCCTCCCCCCACAGCAATGCTCTCTGCCTCCCGTTGTGAGGCTCTAGGTCCTAAGCAACAAGCCAGCAACAAATACAGCACTAGATTTCATAAGGCTGTTGCTTATAACATCTCTGAAGGTAAGCAGGGGGCATCACACTGAAGGAATTCAGGAAAGAATTTCTGCTATCAGCTGAAAATGAGTACGTCAAATACTTACCTTAGCGATTCTTTTCATTGTTGAGGTTTTAAACCTAGGCCTTCTAGATGAGTGGGTGGGATATACTTCCCAAATAACCTTTACAAAGTACGATTTTTCTACATTGTGGTCTTGATGAAATTGATCAGGAGATAGTTCCAGGCAAGAGTCTGAAATTCCTCTTCGTTGACTGAAAGGCAGACCAATGTGAGGCGGGGGATGTAGTGGCTATTGCTCTGGCTCGAGGGCCTATAGACCCTTATTAGTGCTCCTGCTGTGCCTCTTTCTAATTGTGAGATTCTGGACCAGGCACACCAATCTCCTTGTCTGTTTCTTCATCTGTAAACTAGAAATACTAATAGTATTTACCATATAAAATTATTGTAATGATTAAAAAAGAGGACGTAGAGCAGGACACATTGTAAGCTCTATTGTGAGCTAGAGCTTCTTCTCTCTCTTCTTTCTTCTTGACTTCCTTCCTCAAAGATTTCTTCCCTTCCCCACTTCCCTCCCCCTTGATTTTTCTTTGTTCCCAACTTTTTTCCTCCTTGCTTCATCTCTGTCTCCAACTTCCCATTTTCCATCTTCCTTTTCCTCTCCCTCTTCATCCCTATTTGTCTTTTACGTAATTGAGCAGATAGCTTAACTTAACACCTCATCACGAACGAGAAGGTACCAAACTTGAACGCTTCCTGAATGGATAGAGCCATTTGCTTAAGAAACCAGCCCAAAGGACTAAAAAGAATTGTCTGGGAAGACAAAGGAAGTAAAATGTTGTGAGGGTACACAGGAGCAGGTTATTTCTTCTTGAAGGTATTAGGGAAGGATTCACAGAGGAGTGATGTTTCATTAGGTCTTACAGAAATAAAACACATGGGTCAGGTTGAAAAGAGAGAGAGAGGATACCAAGGCTTAGAAATAATGATTACCAAGACATGTACATGAAAAGGAAGCAAGTGCTTAAATGTTCTTGGAAGGTAGAATGCTGATGCTATGCATAAGATGAGGATAATAAAGTAGTTTAGGGACAGATTTTAAAACCTACTTCAATTACACTGAAATCCACTCTAATTGTAAGCTTTCAAGTGGATGCCAGAGTTGGCTCTCAATACATTTGCTTGTGATTCTCTGAAATGTATAATGTTTAATGAACTGATTTGGAACAATAAACTGGTTTTTGCTATAGTTTTTTTTAGTTTATTGAACCAGAATACTATTATCCTTATTGTGTTAGTCAGGGTTCCCTAGAGGGACAGAACTAATAGGATAGATGTACATATATAAAGGGGAGTTTATTAAGTTGTTTGTTCGTAAATGTTTGAGACAGAATCTCGCTGTGTCACTCAGGCGGGAGTGCAGTGGTGTGATCTCGGCTCACTGCAACCTCTGCCTCCTGGGTTCAAGCAATTCCCCTGTCTCAGCCTCCCAAGTATTTTTTTAAAATTGTACTTTTAAGTTCTGGGGTAGCCTCCCAAGTATTAACATACACAATCACAATATCCCACAGTAGGCTGTCCGAAAGCTTGAGAAGCAAGGAGAACCAGTCCGAGTCTCAAAACTGAAGAACTCGGGAGTCTGATGTTTGAGGGCAGGAAGCATCCAATGTGGAAGAAAGATGTAGGCTGGGAAACTAGGCCAGTCTCACTTTTTTATGTTTTCTACCTGCTTTATATTTGCTGGCAGCTGATTAGATTGTGCCCACTAGATTAAGGCCTGGTCTACCTTCCCCAGCCCCTGATTCAAATGTGAATCTCCTTTGGCAACACCCTCAGAAATATACCCAGGAACAATACTTTGCATCCTTCAATCCGATCAAGTTGACAATATTAACCATCACACTTACTAAACCTAATGATGTTTCATTTGACTTGAGAACTTGTTTATTGTACAGGCCTTTTTGGATTGAGACTATAAACACTAAGTCATAGTTATCATTAATATTCTCAGTTTGTCACCATAGTGTATTATTTTTCTTTCTTTATTTGTGATTTGTGGTGTTTATGGTCCTTGATTTTGAAAAGTTGACAATATGTATTTTTATTATAATAAAATAATAAATTACATATAAATTACATACTTATGCAATATGTAATTGTATACAAATTTACATATAATAAATTACATATTTATACAATATGTATTTTTTCCAGAGTTATAGAAACTGTCTCCATATTTGTTTTGCAAACATAATTTCTTTTCTTTCAGATTTTTTTTTATACTGTTATTGGAACTATGCCTGATCTAGTGAAATACTGATTTTCACATACCTCAGTATCTGAATCTGACTTTTTTTTTTCCGATCTGAAAAAAGAAGTTTTTTTTTTTTTTTGGCCATAGGCCACAGTGAATCGAGATCCTTGAAGAGCAATGGAACTTAAGAGTCATAATAAACCACAATTGCTGTCCAGGGATTGCCTATTATTTGGTCAAAAGCAGTAACTTCAAATGTATTTTGAAAACTAAGAAGAAAGATTATTTAAATTAATTTATTGTCCTTTGTAGTAAATTATTACAGTAATAGCTTCCAATTAATCAAGTCTACCTGTATCATTGTCCCACTCTGACCCTGAGCTTGGTCATGTGATTTCCTTTGACCAATAGGATATTAGTAAAGTGTTGCAAGCAGAGCCTCAAAGGGCACTTTAGCTCAGGAGCTCTGTTTCTCTTGCTGCTTTTGGAACCCTGCTTTTCTACACAGAAGCCATGGCTAGACTGCTGGAGACCTGTGGCCGAGATGATAGCCAGCACCAACATAAGGGGGTGAGGCCTTTGTAGGCCATCCTGCCCCATCTGAAAGGCAGAAGGACTGCAGCTGCATGAGTGAGTGAGTGAGCAAAAGAACTGACTGGCTGAATCCACCCCAAATTGCCAACCCACTGAATTCTTGAGCTAATAAGGTGATTGTTGTTTTAAACCACTCAGCCAGAATGGTTTGTTTCACAGCAATACTGATACACTGTGTGCCATTATTTTATATGTAATCTTGCCTATATGTATGAACATTTGTACATGTATTGGAATTTGGGCCAGATAAAATACTCAAATGCTTTTAGTGGAATCATATTTAATAACTCAAGATAGGAAAAACAGAGATTCAGCTGGGCACAGGGGCTCATGCCTGTAATCCCAGCACTTTGGGAAGCCAAGGCAGGTGGATCACCAGGTCAGGAGATTGAGACCATCCTGGCCAACATGGTGAAACCCCGTCTCTACTAAAAATACAAAAATTAGCTGGGCATGGTGGCCCATGCCTATAGTCCCAGCTACATGGAAGGCTGAGGCAAGAGAATTGCTTGAACTCGGGAGGCAGAGGTTGCAGTGAGCTGAGACCATGCCACTGCACTCCAGCCTGGTGACAGAGCGAGACTCCTCAAAAAAAAGGAAAAAGAAAAATAGAGATTCAAAAAGAATAAACTTACTACAATGATTAAAACATTTAACATTGGAAAAATAATGATCTAATGAATATTTACCCACTGTTTCCAATCTCACCTATTTATAGAATAGATTTGAAATATCTCATTGTGTTAAAACATGAAGATCCAAGGTAATTGAAGAGTAGAACAAGAATCAATTCAGAAGATCAGACAGACAGATGAAAAGGAAGTGCCAAAGATGCGCTACTTATTATAATAAGAAGGTCAACTTTGGTCCAACCTTCTTGGTAGCCAAGAAAAAGTGAACATTTGGGGTTTATACAGTTCTTTTCAAGTAGGAAGCAGAAAAATTCTTCTGGAGAACAAACTTTTTTTTTTTTCCCCATAGAGGAAACTTACTACATGGGACTTAATTGCAGACAGTAGGTTCTTTACTACAGTAGTCTCCACTTATCTGTGGCTTCACTTTCCTTAGTTTGTCACCCATAGTTATCCAGAGTTCAAAAATAGGTGAGGACAGTACAGTGAGATATTTTAAGAAAGACCTACATTCATGTAATGTTTATTACAGTGTATTATAGTTCCATTTTATTATTAGTTATTGCTAATCTCTTAATTTATAAATTAAACTTTATGATAGGTATCTCTGTATAGGAAAGAACAGAGATTTCAGTGCTATCCATGGCTCCAGGCATCCAGTGGGGGTCTTGAAACATATCCCCTCTAGATAAAGGAGAGCTACTATATGGTTTTGCAAAAGTTATACAAATATTATTCTAATGAACATTTTTTATATTGTCTCTCATAAAAAGCTTAAGAATGAATGTACATATGATCAAATCTTAAATCACCTCAGGACTTCCTTAGGGGGACCTGGGACCTAGATATGATCAGTTTGCATGAGTTCTTTAGGTTAGTGAAAGAGCTTAGTCAGAATTTAGCTCCTCACCTGGTTCTAGCAAGTGATTAGCAATTGAGATGTGAGTGTAGAATGAAGGAATGTATTTATTGAGCAGGGGGGGTGGGGGTCAGCACTAGGAACTTGAGGGACTATGGTGAGCAAAACATCCATAATCTCTGCCCTCATTTTATGTAAATTAGTAAAGAGACAAGTATGAATCAAGTAGTCACCCAATATATAACCCCTCACTGTGATGCATGCTACAAAGCCAAAGCTCATGAGACTTCTTCCCATTAGTGAGAGAAGGCTCCCCCCAGGAAGCGATGTTAGAGCTGGGATCTCCTTGGTGAGATGGCGCTACCAGGTGAAAGGAGGGACAGTGGGGGACAGCACACCTGGCAGAGGATAAAGCAGTTTGCCTAAGTGCTGAGGTCGCAGGACTGCAGAGCCGACCTGTCAGGGATCTGTAAGAAGGTGACTGTGCTTGAGATGAAGCTGCAGCCATCTGGCCTTCCTAACAATCATTTGTGCTTATGGGTATTCTATCAGAACACTTCTCTGATGTTTTATGCATTTTCCAAGTTTTCTCCATTTAGCACTTAATATTTCTGTATTGGAAAAAATAGTCATTTGTAAAAGATAGCCTTCCAAAATACAAAGAAGTGTCACTTTGCTAATTTTTCATGGCTTTGCCTCCTGTTGTGCTGAGTGTCCTAACTATACCAGTGCACTTGATTTTAAAAATTAATTAAATCAGCAAGTGCTGGTAAAACACACAGATACAAAAGAACACACTGTCAAATGTGATTATCCAAATTCCTCTGGAGAAGCAAGAGATGTTATAGAATGTTACTGGGGCTCTCTTTCTTCAATTCTGGTGATTGTGTAATGAGATATTTTTGCTGTTGTTAATTCTCTATGGAATTGTCATAAATCTTCATCCTTTCAGGAGGAGTTTGGCTTGAGAAAAGAACTAAAAGTCATTTGGAACAAACTTCAATAAAGAAAATAGATAATCACATTGAAAAATGATGTTTATAATGAAAACTGTAGCTATAAGGTAATAAGACCAATTTCTTGTGTGGCTCATAAACCGGGGCTTTAAAAAGTCTAAATATTTTTGAGTAATAGCATAATTGCAATAAGCATAGAGTCCCCAAGGTGACAATTTCAAGGGACAACACACTTAAGTAATTAGAATTTTGGAATGCATGTTTTAAAAAATCAGTTTGCTTGATTGGATGAAATCTATTCATTCATTCATTCAAGCAAGCTTTGCTGAATGATTACTCTGGGACCAGTTCTGTTTTAGGTGCTTGGGATAAATCAAGGAATAAAACAGACAGAGATTCCTATCCTAGAGGAATTTAAATTTTAGTGTCATATACAGAGATAAAGAGTAAGTGAAATAAGTAAAGAAATCATAAATTATGTTAGAAGTAAACTATAATGACAAAAAAGAAAAAAAATTGAGTAAAGATGATAAGGAATGTACCAGACTTATACATCTGACATGTATAACTTGGCCCCTCCTTTTTATTTCATGATCACAGCCAGGAACATTAATTAGTTTTAACTCTCGAGTTATATTATTAACTTTCACAATCTTTTGATCCAGTAGGTAAGGGAAAAGTCCTCAGTATCAAGCTCTAGCTGCATGAACAGAATCAAGTCTGTTAAAATCAAGCCCAGTCTCCTTACTTCGCATTTTCAGGGGCTTACCCTGGCTTTAATAACAGTTGTGTTTCACCCATGCTCAGCCTTGACGTTTCTCTCTCGCCCTTGCTCTCCTGCTTGCAGTGCCTCAGAGTTGAGAGTTATGCAAAAGTAGGGCAAGAAAGGCAGGGTTTCCTTCCTTGTTGTCAAAGGCAACTCTGACAACATTGAGATCTGGAAAAGCAGCTCTATTTGTTGCTCTGTTACCACCAAAGAGCCCAAGCGTGTTTCAGTGGGGCAAAGGGAAATAATTGACAGCGACATTGCCCACCAGCAGTTCTTAGAATGGATTGAGTATTGTGAGGCGCCTAATTTTTAAGCATGGGTTAGATTAACTTTATTAAAACAAAACAAAACCAAAGCAGGTCCTGGAATTTTCCTCCAACCAATTTAAAGACAGTAAAATAATTTATTGATTGAATAATTCTTACCTTGAAATTCTAATTCCTTTGCACTTAGCCGATTGTGTCCCCCTTCCCAAAAATCCATATGTTGAAGTCCTAACCCCCAGCATTGCAGAATGTGACTGTATTTGAAAGTAAGACCTTTATAAAGGTAATTAAACTAAAATGAAGTCATTAGGGTGGGTGATAATCCAGTATGACTGGAGTCCTTCTAAGAGGAGGAAATTTGGCCACAGAGGGACACAGAGAGAAGACAGCCATCTACAAGCCAAAGAGAGAGGCCTCAGAAGAAACCAACAATGCCAACACTTTGATCTTGGACTTCTAGCCTCCAGGACCGTGAGAAAATACATCCCTGTTTAAGCCACCCAGGCTGAGACATTTTGTTACAGCAGCCCTAGAAAACTAATACACTGAAAAATAAGCTGGGTCTGGGATCTATATCTTATTGGTTGTTAGCTACCAAAATAATTTTAAATTTTACCCCAGCATATGTACAAGCCAGTTGTTGCTGCCACCTGTCTCTCTCACTCCCCATTTTATGTCTCCTCTCAGTGGAAACGAAGCACTGGTGCTTTGCTTATGTACTTGCTGTCAGCAGTCCATCCCACCTCATTTACCTCAAAGATTCCAAGAGGTGGGAGGTGGGAGATACATTTTCTTACTGTATTGGTCAGGCTTCTTCAACAGAATCAAGAGGATTTACATAGATATACAAGAGGAGTTTATTATGGGGATTGATTCCTCATTATGGAAACAGAGAAGTCCCATGATCTGTTGTCTGCACGCCAGAGAACCAGGCAAGTCAGTGTTATAATTCAGTCCTAGTTCTAAGGTCCGAGAAGCTGGGGAGAACAGGGATGGTACTAGTATAAATCCTGGAGTCCAAAGGTCTGGAAAGCAGAACCACTGATGTCCAAGGACAGGAGAAGACAGATGTTCCAATTCAAGGAGAGAAACAGAAAATTTGCCCATCCTCTGGCTGGGGGTGGGGTGAGGGGGTGGCTCATGCCTGTAATCCCAGCACTTTGGGAGGCCAAGGTGGGGGGATCACCTGACGTCAGGAGTTCAAGACAAGTCTGGCCAACACCGTGAAACCCTGTCTCTACTAAAAATACAAAAATGAACCAGGCATGATGGCAGGTGCCTGTAATCCTAGCTACTCAGGAGGCTGAGGCAGGAGAATTGCTGGAACCCAGAAGGCGGAGGTTGCAGTGAGCTGAGATCATGCCACTGCACTCCAGCCTGGGTGACAGAGCAAGATTCCATTTAAAAAAAAAACAAAAGAAAAGGAAATGTGCCCATCCACTGTCTTTTTGTTCTTTCTGAGCCCTCAAAGATTGGATACAGTCTACATTGATCTTCTGTACTCAGTTTACTGATTTAAATGCTAATCTCTTCTGGAGATATACTCAGAAGTAATGGTTTACCATCTGTTTGAGCATCCCTTAGCCCTGTCTAGTTGACAGAGAAAATCAACCAACACACTCACAAAAATACTACGGAGCCCTGCTCTGCTTTGTGCCCTAATTTGGCAGGTTAGGTAACTACTCTTGACAGAGGCTAAATGAAGACCAAGTATGATGAACCATCTAGGAGAACATGGTTCAGTCAGGTAGTTTTTTGAGTTATGTTTATCCAGTATACTTGACAAAATTGATGAAACTTGCTTCAGATAAAGAAGCACTGAAAAATACAAAGCCAAAAACTTGATTTTTGCCCCCACTGCTATCCCTCTCCTGTGAGATGTTCTTGAGCTAACATTTACTTTAACCTTGCCTGAAGTTTAGTAAAGAATCTTTCTTTGATCTTTGAAGAAACTGGATGCTTTGGTTTCCTTACTGTTTCATAAGTATGGATATAATTTCACTTTCCCAATAAAACCTGAGCCATTGTATATTTAGCCATCGTTTGCTCCTTTTGCTCTCTCCTCTCCATTCCCAAACTTTTCCAGTTATTTTTTTCTTTGTCTCTTTTGGAGGCATTTCTTATTCCTCTTGCGGCTTAATTCCCCAGGTTGCCACTGTAAGGCCACTTTACATGGTTGTTGTTGTTTTTGTTATTGTTGAAAGAACTACTGTCCACACTTTTTGTAAACAGCTTTGTTGAGATATAATCCACATACTGTACAATTCATTCATTGGAAGTATATAATTCAGTTCCTTTTAGCATATTCAGAGTCATGCCTCGATCACACAATCCACTTCAGAATGTTTTCATTCACCCAAGAAGAAATCCTGTGCCCCTTAGTTATCACTCCCCAGTCTCTCCATCCTTTCTCCCCTCCCCCAGTCCTAAGCAACCACTAATCCACTTTCCGTCTCCATAGATTTGCCTCTCCTGAATATTTCATACAAATGGAATCATACAATATATGGCCCTTGGTGACTGGCTTCTTTCACTTAGCACCGTATTTTTAAGGTTCATCCATGTTGTAGCATGTATCCATACTTCGTTTGTTTTATGACTAAATGCTATTCCCTTGTACATGTATACCACATTCTACTTACCTATTCATCAGTTGATGGACATTTGAGTTGTTCCACTTTTTGGCTGTTATACATAATGCTAAAGTGAATGTTCATGTAGAGTTTCGTGTGTACATATGTTTTTATTTCTCTTGTGCATACACTTCAGAGCAAAATTGCTGGGTCATGTGGTAATTCTACATCTAGCCAATGAAGACTACTTTGAAGAACTGCTAGATTATTTTCCAAAGGTCCTCGTCTCTTCTTGTGGTTTGAGCCACCATAACTAGCTTTGATCATGGTCATAGATCTTGCTATAGAGCTTTAGACAAGTGCAGGGTATTAACTACTGATTGATTGCACTTCTTCCTGTTTAGCCTTCCAGCCTTCAGCATTTTGCACCTCAAGCTAACCCCTGCATAGAAGCCAGAGTAAACTGTTGAAAATACTTATCTAAGCATGTCATTTTGCTGTTTTAAGCCCTCCCATGGCTTTCTAGCATGACTTGGTGGAGCCCAAGTCCTCTGTAACAAGGTGCAGAAGAGCACCTGTCATCTGGTCACCTCCCAGCTCTCCAGCCTTCTTTCGCTCCTCCCTGCCTCTCATTCAGATTGCACCAGCACTTTATGGCTCTGGTTCCCCTCAGACACTATGCCTTAACCTTTGCCCGTAAGTCATATACATCCACTTCTAGGTCCATTCTGGGTTATTTTCAATTTGAAGTTTTTGGAGGTTGCATTTGACTTTAAAGGTAAAAAGTTGAATTTACAGTAGGGGCTGGAGTCATCTGCTGACCACTCCCTCTCTTTGGATGTTTCAGGAGCTTTCTTCCCTGGTTCTTTTACCTGCACACTGACTCCTGCATTTACAAGCCCACAGTCTGGGGTCAGTACACCTCCTCTGTGCTTTAATGACTTTATGGGTTGCTAGAATGTTGAAATATTCCCTCACTCCTTGGCAAATAGATGCTCTTCCAAGCTGCCCAAGACTGTACCACCACTCCACTGTCCTGAACCTACACAAGACTCCCCAGATTTCCTCGTGGTCCAACAGCAGAAGGACTAACGAGCCCCCAGAATCTGCCCTGGCACTGTTACAGGTCTTCCCTGTGTCAGTATCCCTGTGCCTTAGTTGTTACACATGTAGAATGTCAGCCCTGAGTATCCCACTGAAGAGCACTTTCTGCTTGTCATTCAATAGATACCTCCAAAATACTGGTGGAATGAACAGATGAATGAGTAGAAATCTTTTTTCATTTGATGGCTAGATATCAATGGGTAAAACCACTTTTTAGATCTAATGGTGGCTTCTCTGGTCATGGACCCTGCAAGGATATTTTACTTGTCATCCAAATGGCATTAATATTTACTGAAGGCTAGACACGGAATTTGCCTGCTATATTTCTGAAATCAACAAAAAGAGTGATGTTCTTCCTTGCATTGCCCTCTCATGTAAATCACTCCTAAAAAGATAGCTCAACCTGCTGCCTTGACTTCCTTCAGTAAAGTGGAGAGCACAAGGGAATTGCTAAAGAAAAAATCAGACATAATAAAAGTGGTTATTTTAAAATTTTGTGGTTTCCATTGATTTCTCAAGTGGGGAAAATAGATTTGCTTTTATATTACATATTTTTTTTATCATTAGAGTTATTTTCAAAAATTAAATGAGTTGGGCACATTTAATTTATTCAAAGGATTTGCCATTAATGGAAAAAAACAGCCTTCTTAGATGCTTCACATACTATATAATAACCAAAAGTTTAAACAGTCATCACTGCATATGAAAGTGTGCCTTGAAGATGTAGTATAGTATAATCCCAGAACTTACCTTCTTCACCTTGTCAAAGTGCAATAAAATAATGACACATCAGTATCAAAAGTTCAAAGTTCTAGAGTATCAAGTCTGTCATTAGGTATAAGAAAATGCATCTGTGTGCACATGGGTGTTTATAAGTTTAAAAAACTGATTTTAGAAATTATATTTGGGAATGTTTGTGGATCTATGTTTTTCATTGAGGTAGAGTTTTTAAACAGACCTTTAGGTATATGAAAGTTAAAAAGAAATGCATGCATGGTTTTCTGATTGTTCTTTTACTTCACTGTGGCTTTTATTTATGACTTGCCTTCATTTCTTTAATATGAGTCAAGTTAAACACAAGTAACTCTCAGATGTAACTGTTGTACCTTTACTATTATTGATACTGATCACTAAGTGAGAGGAACACAAATTGTCTGTAACTAATGTCTTCAGTTTAACTCTGATATCATTAAATGTAGAGGTAACTGTTTTCTCTTTTGACTCCCTTATTCAACTGCTCAGGCCTGGCGGTGAGAGATTCTGTGAGTTTCATCTGAGTATTTTCTCCCATCCTTTTCTCACCCCATAGCTCTAGCACATAGTAGAAATTTAAAGCAAAACAAAAAACCAATTTATTGCATAGGTCAGCTCTGTTTTATACTGATTTTTTTTTTTAAGTACAAAAGAAAGTTTAGTATGATACTATCTTTCCTCATAGGTTTGCATTAGATTTGTATAGGGTTTTTTTGTTGTTTGTTTGTTTGTTTGTTTGTTTTGTAGAAAAACTGCATATGATGCTTGCAATTTTGGAGTAATTTGAAGAGAAGTTGAAGAAGATTTTATTGGATAATTCAACATTTGATACGTGCAAATTAGGTTAATGAAAAATGAATAATTGAATTGGCTTTTTCAGACCCAGTAAGTTGTAAACACTAAAAATATATGCAAAACATATAGTTTATGTATATGATTTCATTTGTTTATTCCCTGATTGAGCATTTCCTATGTGTTAAGTGCCATTTCAAAACTTTGGGATACACGAGTCAATAAGGTACAATTTCTGTACTCATAAGGTTTTAATTTTCTTAAAAAGAACACAACAAAGTAAAAAAAAAATCAGGCAGCGATGAGTGCTAGGAGTAAAATAAGACGCTGATTTCATACAGTGTTCTTATGTGGGGATGCAGAATACTTAGATGGCCAGAGAAAGCCTTGCTAAATTGGCAACGTTTTATCTGATGTCTCAACAGCAAGGAGACTGTCAGGTGAAGGTTGAGGCTAGCAGATTCCAGGCAGAAGAGTCATCAGTAGAAAAGGCAGGGAGACTCAGGTGGCAGCTAAGGTCAGTTAGCTAACAGCATACATTGGACTGTGATCATATTGTTGCTCTGTCCTCATTCTAATAGATAATATGTTTAAAAATTGTCCCACCAAAACTCAAATCAGACCAGTGGTCCACTTGGAAGTTAACAAATACATACCTGAATCATTTAAGCACCCTAAAAATGTAACTAATATCAATTAAACAAATGATTAGATTGGAAGATAAAACAGTCAAGACTTGCACAATGGACTAACTTTCTAATAATTGGTGGGCATTATTCCCTTCCCTTCTACACAAAACATACACATCCAAATGTTTAGTGTGTGTAATATCACTGTTGAAAAAAATCCTTGACCCTTAAAATGTTTTGCTGTTTAAGAATCTAAGTCCACTGCACTTTAATTCTTGATCTCTGATCACTACTGAAGGATATTCAAAGAGAGATGTTATGATTTAACTATAACCTGCTGTAGGTGAAGTGATATCTTTGATGTCCAGATAAAAGCACCTTTCAGAACAAAATAAAAAGACGTGCAGAAGATGAAAGTCCTCAGGTAATGTAAGAAGAGAAGGAAAATATTGAGATAAATATCTTTGAGGTCTCCAACCACTTTTTATATTCCTAGTGAATAATTTGGACTAAGTGGTTTAGCCATGACAAAACCCAGCATAGTGGGATCATGTATTTGTGGGAAATGATATAGAGTATAAGTTTTACAAACATAGGAATTATGCTTTTGCTTTCCTGTAAAGACTAGGATAGGACTTGACCCCTAGTATATGCTTCATAAATGCCAGTGATGGAAAGGACAAGGACTGCTGTACTTCAGGGTTGTTTTAATGAGATAATAAATCAGAATGAAGTTCTGGAATCTTACTCATATTCAAACAAGCAAGTACTACATTTCAGAACCTAACATCTAACAGACATCTGTATTAGTCAAGATTCTCCAGAGAAACAAAACCAGTAAGATTTACACGTTTAATCCATATACTTTTTGAGTCAGATTTTCTCATTTATAAAGTGCCTTTTTCCACTTTATAAAGATAGTCTGACAGATAGCATGTGCTTTCCCACACAAATCTGTCAGCTCTCTCATCTTTATCCACCACACCTACCTATGGTTAAAATCTGAAAACTTTCCAAAGTAGAGAATGCCAGTCAGCTAGAAGTAGTTGGATGAAAACTCAGAAGTAAAAATTCATCTTAAGCCTTCATTTATCAGAGTTCTAAGCTTCACCGCAGTAGGTAACTGCTGGATGGATAAAGGTCTTAGTCAGCTGGGGCCTATGTGGCATCTCTCAGGCCCCAGGTGGTGTATACATATAGGATGTTATTCTCAAATGTGTATGTGTTACCCTTAAGAACCATTTCTTTAGGCATTTAGAGATCCAAGAATGTCTGAGAAAACTCTTACATTGATACATAGGCTTATTTTAAAAGATCAGAGCTTGTTACAATCGAAATACTTTCTTGGAAACCCAAAATATATATCTTGTGCTAAATGATAAATTCTACCTCTCTTGTAGAAGTCCAATAATATCTTTAGTGAAAGGGGGTGACAAATATTTCACATGCAAAGAGGTGGATGCTTTTCTTGCAAAACTCAGGATGGGTGTCATTTCTTAAAAATATTTTCTTTTCTGAAGTACACATTATGGATCCTCAGCAACATTTGTTTAAGGAGAGGCCTACAATGAGTCGAAGCTCACAAATCTTGTTTACTGTTCTTTTCCTAATCCAGTGGATAAGAAAAATCACTCTTCACATATTATATTCTATTCCTCCAATTTTTTTAGTTGTACTAGCCAGATTTTATTTTTAATTTTTGTGAGTACATAGTAGATATACATATTTATGGGTTACAAGAGATGTTTTGATACATGTAATGTATAATAATCATATCAGGGTAAATAGGGTATTCATCACCTCAAGCATTCTTTGTGTTAAAAACAATCCAATTATACTCCTTAGTTATTTAAAAATGTACGATTATTTTTGACTATACTCACCCTCTTGTGCTATCAAATACTAGGTTTTATGCTAACTATGTGTTTGAACCTATTAACCATCTGCACTTTCTTCTTATCTCCCCACTACCTTCCCTAGCCTCTGGTAACCATCCTTCTACTTATTTTAATTTTTAGCACCCACAAATGAAGACATGTGAAGTTTGTCTTTCTGTGCCTGGCTTATTTCACTTAACATAATGACCTTCAGTTCCATTTATGTTGTTGCAAATGACAAGAACTCATTCTTTTTTATAACGAAATAGTACTCTATGTGTATATGTATCACATTTTCTTTATCTGTTCATCTGTTGATGGACACTTGGATTGATTTCAATTCTTGGCTGTTGTGAATAGTGCTGTCATCCACATGGAAAGGCAGATATCTCTTCAGTATACTGAATTCCTTTCTTTTAGGTGTATACCTGGGAGTGGAATTGCTGGATACTATGGTAGCTCTATTTTTAGTTTATTGAGGAACCTCCAGACTATTCTTCACAGTGGTTGTACTAATTTACATTCCCACCCAGCGTGTGTGAGAGTTTCCTTTTCTCAATATGCTTGCCAGTATTTGTTATTGCCTATCTTTTGAATATAAGTCTTTTTAATTGGGGTGAGATGACATCTCAATGTTGTTTTGATTTGCATTTCTCTGATGATCAGTCATGTTAAGCACCATTTCATATACCTGTTTTCCATCTTTATGTCTTCTCTTGAGAAATATTTATTCAGATCTTTTGCCTATTTTCAACTTAGATCAAAAGATTTTTTCCTATAGAGTCATTTGAACTCTTTATATATTCTGGTTATTAATCACTTCTCAGATGGATAGTTTGCAAATGTTTTCTCCCATTCTGTGAGTTGTCATTTCACTTTGTTGACTGCTTACTTTGCTGTTCAGAAGCTTTTCAATTTGATGTAATCCAGTTTGTCCATTTTTGGTTTGATTGCCTGAGCTTGTGGGGTATTACTCAAGAAATCCTCACTCAGTCCAGTGTCCTGGAGAGTTCTCTCAAAGTTTTCTTTTAGTAATTTCATGGTTTGAGGGCTTAGGTTTACATTTTAATTCATTTTGATTTGATTTTTGTATACGGTGAGAGATAGGAGTATAGTTTCATTTTTTTGCATATGGATATCCAGTTTGGCCCGTAACATTTACTAAAGAGATTGTCTTTTCCCCAGAATATCTTCTTCCCCAGAAAATCTTTGTCAAAAATGAAGCCACTATAGATTAATTTCTGGGTTCTCTATTTTCTTTCACTGATTTGTGTGTCTCTTTTTATGCCAGTACCATGCTGTTTTAGTTACGATAGTTCTGTAACATAAAGTCAGGTAAAAAACTGATTCCTTCAGTTTTGTTCTTTTTGTTTAGGATAACTTTGGCTATTCTGTGTCTTTTCTGGTTCTATTTAAATTTGGGGATTATTTTTTCTATTTCTATGAAGAATATCATTGGTATTTTGATAAGGATTACATTAAATGTGTAGATTGCTTTGGTTAGTATGGACACATTAACAATATTAATTCTCCCAATCCATGAATATGGGATATCTTTCTCTTTTTTGTGTCTTCTTTTGTTTTTTGCATTCTATTGTTTATAGTTTTCATTGTAGAGATCTTTCACTTCTTTAAGTTAATTCCTAAGTATTTTATTTGTGGTTATGGTAAATAGGATTACTTTATTTCTTCTTCAGAAGTTTGCTTTTGGCATACAGAAATGCTACTGGTTTTTGTATGTTGATTTTCTGTCCTGCACCTTTACTGAATTTGTTTATCAGTTCTAATAGTTTTGGGGGAGAAGTCTCTAGGTTTTTCCAAATTTAAGATCACATCATCTGCAAACAGGGATAATTTGACTTCTTCTTTTCCAATTTGGATGCCCTTTGTTTCTTTTTCTGGTCTGATTGCTCTACCTAGAACTTCTAGTACTGTGTTGAATAACAGTGGTGAAAGTGAGTATCCTTGTCATGTTTCCAATCTTAGAGAAGAGGCTTTCAATTTTTCCCCATTCAGTACCATACTATTTATAGATCTGTGGTATATGGCTTTTATTATGTTGAGGTATGTTTCTTTTACATCCACTTTTTTTGAAGGTTTTTGTGATGAAGAAATGTTGAATTTTATCAAATGTTTTTTCAACATCAACTGAAATGATTAGATGGTTTGTGTTCTTTATTCTGTTGGTATGACGCATTCCATTGATTGATTTGTGTATGTACTACCCTTGCATCCATGGGATAAATCCCACTTGGTCATGATGAATGATCATCATAATGTACTGTTGAATTCAGTTTGCTGGTATTTTGTTGAAAATTTTTGCATCAATATTCGTAAGTGATAATGGTCTGCAGTTTTCTTTTTTTGATGTATCTTTGTCTGGTGTGTCAGGGTAACACTGGCCTTGCAGAATGACTTTAGAAGTATTCCCTCCCCCTTTATTTTTCTGAATCATTTGAGTAGGATTGATATTAGTTCTTTAAATGTTTAATAAAATTCAGGAGTGAGGCCACTGAGTCCTGGACTTTTCTTAGCTGGGAGACTTTTTGCTTTAATCTCCTTACTTGTTATTGGCCTATTCAGATTTCAGATTTCTTCATGGGTCAATCTTAATAGGTTTTATGCATGTAGGAATTTATCCATTTCTTCTAGAGTTTCCAATTTATCGCAGATAGTTGCTTATAGTAGCCACTAATGAGTCTTTGAATTTCTGTAGTATTAGTTATAATGTTTCTCTTTTATTGTTGATTTTACTTATTTCTGTCTTCTCTGGTTTTTTTCAGTCTGGCTAAAAGTTTTTCTGTTTTCTTTTTTCAAAAAAAACAACTTTATGCTTTTTGATTCTTTGTTTTCTTCATTTCAAATTTATTTATGCTCTGAAATTTATTATTTCTCATACTAATTTTGGGTTTGGTTTGCTCTTGCTTTTCTAACTTTTAAAGATATGTTGTTAGCTTGCTTATTTAAAGTTTTTATTCTTCTTCAATGTAGGTACATATAACTATAAACTTTCCTCTTAGTGCTTCTTTTGCTGTATCCCACAGGTTTTGGTAGGTTGTGTTTCTATTATCATTTGTTTCAATATATGTTTCCATTTCCTTTTTAATTTCTTCATTGACTCACTAATTATTCTGGAGTGTATTTGTAAATTTCCATATGTTTGTCTAGTTCCCCAAATCCCTCTTGTTATTGATTTCTAATTTGAGTCCATTGTGGTCAGGGAAGATCCTTGATGTTATTTCAATTTTCTTGAATGTTTTAAGACTTGTTTTGTGACCTAACATATGGTCTGTCTTTGAGAATGATCCATGTGCTGTGGAAAAGAATGTGTATTCTTCAGCTGCTGGATAAAATGTTCTCTAAATATTTAGTAGGTCCATGTGATCTGTAATGGAGATTAAGTTTGATGTGTCTTTGTTGATTTTCTGTCTGGAAGATCTGTTCAATGCCAAAAGTGGAGTCTTTAAATCTCCACATATTATCTTATTGGAGTCTATTTCTCTCTTTAGTTCTAATAGTATTTGCTTTATATGTCAGCATGCTGCAATGTTAGATGAATGTATATTTACAATTGCTATCTCTTATGCCGAATTGACCCCTTTATCATTACCTAGTGATCTTCCTTGTCTCTCCTTATGGTTTTTGTCTTGAAATCTACTTCATCTGATATAGGTATAGCCACTTTTGCTTTTTGTTTCTATTGTTATGGAATATCTTTCTCCTTCCCTTTACTTTCAGTCTATGTATAAGTGAAATGTGTTTCTTGTAGGCAACAGATCATTAGGTTTTATTGGTTTGTTTGTTTGTTTTAACCCATTCATCCACTCTATGTCTTTTGACTGGAGAGTTTGGCCATTTACATTCAATGTTATTATTAATAAGTAAGGACTTACTCCTGTCATTTGTTATTGGTTCTGTTTGTTTTGTGGTCTTCCTTCTTTTCTTTCTGTCTTCCTTTCAGTGAAGGTGATTTTTTTCTGGTCCTTTGATTTAATTTTATGCTTTTTGTTTTTGTGTATCCATTGTATGTTTTTTAATTTGAGGTTACCATAAGCTTTGCAAATACTGTCTTGTAACACTTTATTTTAAGCTGATAAGAACTTAGAACTGCTTTTGTAAACAAGCAAAAAGAACACTAATAAATACTCTACACTTCAACTTCTTTATTTTTAAATTTTATTTTGTTATTTTTTTATTTTAAGTTCTGGGGTACATGTGCCCAAAATGCAGGTTGTTACATAGATAAATATGTGCCATGGTGGTTTAGTGCACCTATCAACACATCACCTATTTATTAAGCCCAACATGCATTAGCTACTTTTCCTAATGCTCTCCCTCCCTCCACCCTACCCCCTGACAGGCCTCAGTGTGTGTTGTTCCTCTTCTCCCTGTGTCCACATGTTCTCATTGTTCAGCTCCCATTTATAAGTGAGAACATGTAGTGTTCAGTTTTCTATTCCTGTGTTAGTTTGCTAAGAATAATAGATACCAGCTCCAGCCATGTTCCTGCAAAGGACATGATCTCATTCCTTTTTATGGCTGCATAGTATATTGCATGGTGTATAGGGCACCACATTTTCTTTTTCCAGTCTATCACCAATGGATATTTGGGTTCATTCTATTTCTTCTTCTTCTTTTTTTTTTTTTTGAAAAAGAGAGAAAAAGAGAAAGAAAGAAAGAAACAGCAAAAGAAAGAGAAAAAAAGAATGAAAGAGAGAAAGAAAGAGGAAGAGAAAGAAGGACAGAGAATGGGATTCTTGTTTTATTGCACAGGCTAGAATGCAGTCTAAAAATGAGTATTAAAAATTTCTTTTATCCCAATAATTGTGCTTAACAATGGAGACAGGAAGGAATAGGGGACAAAAATAACAAATAAGCAGCCAACCAATATTTTATTTAAACCTGTGAAATGCTATGCAATTGCTGAGGAGTGATTTACTTCCAATTATGTGGTCACTTTTAAAATAGGTATAATGTGATACTGAGAAAAATGTATGTTTTGT
>CAUYQU010056400.1:0-16222 GCA_963574635.1 Cheracebus regulus
CGCGATGTCCCGTTGCCCACACCCCCGGCGGGGGACCCCCCCCGCCCGCCCTCCCCCCGCGCGCCTCGCTCCCCTCCCCCCTCCCCCTCCCCACCTCCCCCTCCCCCTCCCCCACCTCCCCCCTCCCCCCCTCCCTCCTCACCCCGGCCTCCCCCGGCCTCCCCCCATCCTCCCCCCTCCCCTGCCTCCTGTATATTTTTATAGCAATGCAAGAACAGATGAACAGTTCCCAACAGGAGGAACAAGTGCGGAGGCCCTGGTGGCTCTGAGGAAGAGAAAGAGGCCAGTGTGATTGGAGAGCGAAGAGGGAGGAGGGTTTGGTGGCGTCTTAGCCTTTCATACCTTCTGAGCTTGGGCTTTTGTCTGAAAAGCAGGGAGCCTTACTCCAGTGTCTGCTTGGGGGACTGTATTAGTTTGCTAGAGGGGCTGTAAGAAAGTACTACAAACCAGGTGGCCTCAAGTCATAGAAATATTTTCTCGAACACTTCTGGAGCCTGGGGTCTCTCTAAAGGTCTAAGAGGATGAGCCATCCATGCCTTTCTCCTTGCCTCTGGCGTTGCTGGCAGTCCTTGGGATCCCTTGGTTTGTAGACCCAGCACTCTGGTCTCTGCCTCTGTTATCTCGTCTCCAGGATGCCAGTCACATTGGATTCAGGGCCTACCCTACTCTAGTGTGACTTGTCGCAAGTTGACTACAGCTATAAAGATTCTATATCCAAATAAGAGTTCGACGTCGGGGTCTGAGTTCCTCCTCTGCCTTTAACGTGGGTAGGTGTTCAGGGAAGTAGCTGAGTCTCGCTAAGCTTCCTTTCTCATCTCTGAAAGGGGCAGCTTATCATGCTTAAAGGACCACCATTGAAGTAACTCCAGGGCCCCAAGAACAAAGAACACAGGCACAGCGCCCTTGGAGGTGATCCATGGGGGTGGCAGGGAATACACTGGGATGGGAGGTTAGAACTGCAAAATCTCTTCTGGAATACATCATTCGACCTGTAACGGGGACCCAAAAGTAGTAATATTGGTGAAGGCAACATTTCAACTGCAGAGTGTGGTGCAACAGACCACCACTGTTATTCTGCCGGGGAGGAAGTCCAGGAAGCTGAGGGACAGAAGAGACCTGTCTTCTCACCCTGATTCCACGAGACAGTGCTTGTGTGACCTTCAACAATTTTACAATTTCTTTGACCTCATCTTCCTTATTTTCCAAGGTAGCCATTCAGGGTGGATGATGAGCTTTTGAATTCCCATGGTTTCAAGAACATTCCAGTTTGTCGACCGTAATTTACAATGATTCAACTGGCTAAGCAGGAGGTAATACAGTCAATGCCGTTCTTACTACACCTGAAGTTCAGCTCATGAATATCGGCAAGAACCCAGACAAACACTGCAATAAATAATGATAATTGTGATTATTGATTAAGTCACAGGCACTTTACTTTGTGCTTTGGTGCTATTAATTCAGTCTCCCTACAACCTTCTGAGGGATGTATTCCCTCCGACCCCACGGATCTCCTCCAGGGGCTCTGTTCCTGTGTTCTTTGTTCTTGGGGCTCTCTGTAGTTACTTACTAAGATGCCCCTTTTAGAGATGGGAAAGGAACCTCAGTGAGACTCAGTTACTTCCCTAAATGCCTACGCATCATTAAAGGCAGAGGAGGAACTCAGACCCAGACGTTGAATTCCAAAGCCTGAGCTTTTTCCAAGGTACCAGGCTGGCATCTGCAGACCAGAGGCAACTTTTTCATGGTAGGGAATGTGTGACTGGGGCCAGGGAGGGCTGGGTTAGTATCCCAGCTCTGTGACTATGAAAGGGTCACTGAACCCCTCTGTCCTCAGTTTTCCTATTAGTATAATGGGGTCATACTCATTCCTAGCCCATAAACTGAAATTAAATGAGGATTATATGTGGTGCTCCTGAAACTGTGCATGACTGGTTAGGCGCAAATGGAAAACGTCTTTCTCCATGGAGGAAAGTCACTGGTACCGTCCCAGGGAAACTGCTCCCTGGGCAGATGCAGGAGCTGGTGATCACACAGCCTTTTGAAGGGGTCGTCTTTTCCAATGGAACATGACACAGCCACAGGGAAAGTTGTTTTAGTTCCACTTAGTTTGATTTATTATTGATAATTTTGGAGATAAATTAGAATCATTAAAATAAGAGGCTGCAGTCTGCAGGCTGTTTTGAATTCCAGGGCTGTCTGCTTTGCATTTCCTGGGAACTGAGTGAGTCCATTTGCATGTTTAGAGGAGGAGGGCCCAGGGAGAGCAGGAGGCAGAAAGGCCTGTCTGGAAAGTCTGGGCAATGAGAGGAAGCGCAGCATGGAACTGTGGGTTAGCTGCTGGGGCTGCCGTAACAAGATGCTATAGACTGGGTGGCTTAAATAACAGAAATTAATTTTCTCTTAGTTCTTGGAGGCAAGAAAGTATAAGATTAAGGTCCCAGCTGATTTGTTTCCTGGCGAGGGCCCGCTTCCTAGTCTGTAGATGGCCACGTTGGTCTCATACGTCTTCCTCTGAGCACATAGAGCGTGGACAGTGAGTGAGTTCTCTGATGTCTCTTCTTTTTACTTTTTGAGTCGGAGTCTCACTCTGTCACCCAGGCTGGAGTGCAATGGCGTGATCTCAGTTGACTGCAACGTCCACCTCCCAGGTTCAAGTGATTCTCCTGCCTCAGCCTCCCTAGTAACTGGGATTACAGGCACCTGCCATCGTGCCCAGCTAATTTTTGTAGTTTTATAGAGACGGGGTTTCACCATGTTGGCCAGGCTGGTCTTGAATCCCTGATCTCAGGTGATCTACCTGCCTTGGCCTCCCAAAGTGCTGGGATTACAGGTGTGAGCCACCGTGCCCAGCCCTGGTGTCTCTTCTTATAAGGACACCAGTCCTATTGGATCAAAATGACACTCTTATGACCTCATTCAACCTTAATTACTCCCCAAAGCCCCATCTCCAAATACAGCCCCACTGAGGGTTAGGACTGCAACATATGGATTTGGGGGAGGGGAGGTCAAAATTTAGTCTGCAGGGCACTGCTCTCCACTCCTCCAGGAGGCCTCCCATGATTGTTAGCACTGTAACGAGAACAGCTGCCAGCACCTTTTTACATCCCTGCAGAAGCATGATGAGGTTAGGAACCGCATTGCTATTCCTTTCCCAGAGGAGAAAACTGAGGCACACAAAAGGAAACTCACTGACGTAAGGTCCCCAGCCAGCGAGGGGTGGAGCCATGCCAGGGACCTGGTGCGTGTGACACCTTATGGTGCTCATGGTACCTCATCAGTCTTTCTCCCAGGGTGGCAGGGTGGGAAAAGCACCAACTGAAAATAAAATTTAGATTCAGAGGGTACATGTGCAGGTTTGTTACATGGATATATTGTGTGATGCTGAGGTTTGGGCTTGAATTGAACCCATCACCCAAAGAGTGAACATAGAACCCAACAGGTAGTTTTTCAACCCTTCCCCCCTTCTGCCCTCCCCCATTCAGAGTCTGCAGTGTCTATTGTTCTCGTCTTTATGACCATGTGTACACAGTGTTTAGCTCCTGCTTATAAGTGAGAACATGTGGCATTTGGTCTGCTGCGTCTGCATTCACTGAATTAGGATAATGGCCTCAAGCTGCATTCATGTTGCTGCAAAGGACATGAGTTCATTCTTTTTCATGGCTGTGTAGTATTCCATGGTGTATATGTATCACGTTTTCTTTATCCAGTCCACCATTGATGGGCACTTAGGTTGATTCCATGTCTTTGCTATTGTGAATAGAGTGCCAGTTTTTGAATGAACCTTGGGCGAAATACTACCTCTTCACTTAGAAGTTGTGAAACTATCAGTGAATTATTTGCTATGAGCGCAGTTCTGTCACTTGGAAGGGGATAACAGGACTGCACTCACATGGTGTTGTTGAGGTCAAACAAGATGAGGTATGACCAGTGCTTACTATGAGGCCTGGAACATTCAGTCAGTGCAATCATTTCCACATTGGGTGCTGTGCATGTAAGATCTACAGGAGTTCAGGAGGCCTTTGAACTTGCCCATTGAACTTGCAGAGGTGTGATCTCATCTCTTACCCAAATGTTCAGGATCTTCCCCCAACTCTACCCCTCCTCTCCTGATCTTAAAAAGTAAACCCAGGAAAGGGTGTGCCCGGCCAGAAATTGCAATTTTTAATCTTTGTGCATGATAGACTCTGGCAAGGCCAAACCTGGATCTTGGTGGCCCAGTTGTTCAAACAATACTGCTGGAGGCTGGTGGGTCCATGTAGAAAGGACTAAGATTTAGAACTGCCCCAGAAGGACTGATCCCCAAATCTTTCTTGTTAAATGCCATCACTGCTCACCCAGTAGTTCATATCAGAATCCTTGGGAGTCATCCTTGCTGCTTTTTTCACGTCTGGTTCTACCCATCAACAGGTCATTTCAGCTCCAAGCTTTGTTCCTAACCCACCCACTCTGTACTCCCTCCTGAGCCGTTGCCCCAGTGCAAGCCAACATCATCTCTTACTGAGACTGTAATAGTCCCATGGCGAGTCTTTTGGATTCCATCCTTTCTTCTCTATAATCCATGCTCCGCAGCGCAGCCAGAACAACCTTGATGCGATGTCAGTCATGCCACGCTACGCCCCTGTTCAGAGTTTTAATGTCTTCCCATGCAACCTAGAACACAATTGAATTTCTCATCCTGGCACTGAGTAGTGGTTAAGTAAGTTGTGGGTTCCAGAGACAGAATGATTGGATTCAAATCCTAGCTCTGCCACTCACTGGCTCTGTGATCTCGGGCAACTTACTTTACCTTTCTGTGCCTTCGTTTTCTCATTTGTAAAAGGAGGTTAATACTTTTACTTAGCTTGAAGGATGTTGTGATATTAAATGGATTTCTATGTGTAAAGTGCTTCAAATAATGCCTGACACTTTGTCAGTAAGTACTTTGTGAGTGATGATGGTATCTTGTAAGACCCTATTTGACCCGTGCCTGCTTCTCCTGCTTCTTTTATTTAACTTTCCTCTATTCCTTTCTTCCCTCACTGCGGCCTAGCTACACTTTCCCTCTTACTTTACTTTGAATATTCTAAGCATGTTCCTGCCCCAGGGCCTTCATGCTTGCTGTTTGCTTCACTGAGAATGCTGTTCCTACAGGCAGTCATGAGCCTCCTTCCTTGATATTTGTGCAGCTGTCACCACCTCAAGGAAGCCTTCCCTGATGACACCCATGTCAATTTATTCTCTTGTTCTGCTTTCTTTTCCTTAATAGTGTTTATTATCATTACCACCTGATAAATGTGTTTATTTATTTGTTGTTTTCTCCCCATTCTGGTTATCTGTTGATGTATCACGCACCATCCCAAAACTTAGTATCTTAAAACAACATTATTTTTTTTTATTTTTTAAGAGATGAGATCTCACTCTGTCATCCAGGTTGGAGTCCGGTGGTTTAATCATACCTCACTGCAGCCTCAAATTTCTTGGGCTGAAGTGATCCTTGCACCTCAGCCTCCTGAGTAGCTAGAACTACAGGTATACACCACCACATCTGGTTAATATTTAGACTTTTTTTGTAGAGATAAGGTCACCCCATGTGGCCTAGGCTGGTCTTGAACTCCTGCCCTGAAGCAATCCTCCCACCTCAGCCTCCTAAAGTGCTGGGATTTCAGGTGTGAGCTACTGCGTCTGGCCGCCATCAGTCATGTTATTGTTTCTTATGGTTTCTGTGGGTCCGGAACCTGGGAAAGGCTCAGCTCGGTGGTCCTGGAATGGTGACCCTCATGTAATTGCAGTCAGATGGTGGCCAGAGCAGCATCTCTGTCTGTCATCTCTGTCTTGTCTTGTAGACTCAGTGCATTTCTGTGTGAACTGGTTTGGGCTTCCTCACAGCAAAGAGGCCTTGGGATGGTCAGACTTCTTACATGGCAGCTCCAGTGCAAGTGTTCCAGGGAACCAGGAGGAAGCTGCTTGACTTTTATGGCCCAGCCTGGAAGTCACTGAATATTACTTCCTCTTTACTCTGATGATCAACCAGTCATTAAGGTGGACTCAGGTTTAAGGTGAGGAATAGAGAGCCTACCTCTTGATGAGAAAAAGATTAAAGAATTTGCACTTTGGGAGGCAGAGGCAGGTGAATCACCTGAGGTTGGGAGTTCAAGAGCAACCTGACCAACATGGAGAAACCCCGTCTCTACTAAAAATACAAAATTAGCTGGGCACAGTGGCACATGCCTGTACCCCAGCTACTCAGAGGCTGAGGCAGGAGAATCACTTGAGTCTGGGAGGTAGAGGTTGCTGTGAGCCTAGATTGTGCCATTGCACTCCAGCCTGGACAACAAGAGCAAAACTCCATCTCAAAAAACAAAGAATTTGCAGACAGACATGTCTTAAAACTACCACATACGTTCCCCAGCTAGATAGGGGAGCTCCACGGGGAAGGGAACTTTGCTTTGTTCACCATGGTATCCCTGGCATCTAAAATGGTGCCTGTTGCCTAGTGAGTGCCCCCAAATATTTACTAAATGAATAAGACAGTTAAGACTGTAATAAAGCCTAGAACTGAAAAGCACTTTTATCACCACAGTGATCCACAGTTCCAGCAATCCGTTGAACCAATTACTAAGCACATAGAAGAAATGGTACTAATTAAGCATGAGAAAACAAACTTTATTTAGAAGGCAAAATGCAATATTATCTCCACAGATGCAGTTGTCAACGTCTCATCCTTTGGGTTCATGTCTTATTCATCTCTATGTCTTCTAGAGCTGAGCACAGAGCCTGGTGTAAGATAAGTGAGCAGCGAATGGGTTTTAAAAAGAATGACCAAGCATGCTCTAGTCTTGAGATAATTTCATATCCTCCTTATTAAAAAGTTAATGAAATTCTCAGTTCTGGGTAACTTGTCTCAGGGAAACAGGTGCACAGAAGAGAAATGTGTGAACTGTCATTTATCAAACACCGGCCATGTGCCAGGGAATGTGCTAAGCGTTTTGTAGGTACAATGTGGTTTATTTCTCATAGTCTGCTATAAATTCGGGTATCATTATTATGTCTTTTTTTTTTTTTTTTTTTTTTTAGATTGAGTTTAGCTATTGTTACCCAGACTGGAGTGCAATGGCATGATCTCGGCTCACCGCAACCTCCACCTCCCGGGTTCAAGGAATTCTCCTGCCTCAGCCTCCTGAGTAGCTGGGACTACAGGCATGCACCACCACGCCCAGCTAATTTTTGTATTTTTAGTAGAGATGGGGTTTCACCTTGTTGACCAGGATGGTCTCGATCTCTTTACCTCGTGATCCACCCGCCTCGGCCTCCCAAAGTGCTGGGATTATAGGTGTGAGCCACCATGTTCAAGCTACCTAGTTCCTTTTCCTCCCTCAGTTCCTACCTTCTAGATGTCATTCCTAAGAACTGAAGATTCTGAGCATTTTGCTTGGTTCTGGCATCGCAGGTTAAAGTGCATCTGAAGAATTTCTGGCTGATAAAAAGTATTTATTTTCCCTGACCAGATGCATTAAAACAATAACAGAATGGAAAATTTTCTCTTTAATTAAGCTTTGTTATCCATTTCCTTTGTGGCTGAGGACAAATTTACCAAGCGTGCATTTGAGATGTCATTGCAGGGAAGAGAAGGGGTCTCAACCTAAGAGAGTGGGGACGGCCTTGCTTTCCCACTGCAGCCTCAGGGAACTTTACGAACATAAGCACAAGTGGCCTCACCCAGCCCCATTTCATGGGTATACAAGGATGGCAGCTACAGTAGACAGGGACTTACTGTGTTATTAGGTGTTCTTCTAGGCACTGAGGAAACAAAGCTCAGTGGCTCTTTGCAAAGCGTTTCATCTATTCCTTACTATGCTGTAAGGCAGGGACCGGTTATTGTGCACATTTTGAAAAAAAAGGAGAATTAAATCCCAGAGTGGAAAACTAAGCAACCCAAGGTGACACAGCTCAGAAGCGAGTGAGCAAGTGATCCTAGTACCCATGAACTTGGCTCAGCCAAACTTTAGCCAGGCTTCTCCTTCCTACAAGCTCCTAAACTTTGCTCATCCTTAAGTTAAAGCAGGCACTCAGGTGCAGAACAGCTTGTTCTGGGAGGCTGACCAGAAAGAGAAATCCAGTTAAACTCCCCCTTCATGTTTTATGCTCTCTTCACAGCCTGCCAGCCTCCTCCAAAGTCCCTGCCAGCCCTGCTTCCCTGTCCCTAGAAAAGAAAGCCCTATTCTGTTTGATTTGAAGATGCTTGAAGACGCCAGAGTCACAGTGTTCTCCCCACTGTAATAGTCTCTCCTATCCAAAGTCAAGATTGGTTTTTCATTTGACATAGAGGAGCTGTGATTTAAATCCAGAATTCTCTGAGCTATTTAATTTATTCAAGGGTTAGAGTACTCTGAAACATTTACTTCTATATGGACTACTGTGACATATGGTTGTATTTTCTCCTACAAAGCAAACTACAAACAATATTGCTGATGATGTGGTCAGATTCAGATCTGACTATATTACGTGAAAGTTGGTCTTCAAACCTAAAAAAATAATACATGAAGAATAATTTTAAAGACATCCCAATTTTCTATAAAAAGCATGTTTCTATTTGTTCATTTGCTTGTCTTTTGCCCACATAGACCAGCAGATGTATGATATTTTAAAGAAAAATTATGAGAAACAAACTTAAGTGTAAGAAGACGAATATGTATTTTTCCCTGTGAAATACGGTATAATAAGTTTATTTGAATTCAGCAAGTGTTCAATAAATAAACTGGTCTTCTGAGCTCATTAAGCATAATTTCTGGGTTGGCAGAATTGCCTTAAGTGGTCAAGGGCACATGAATCAGAAACAATGGATCTGGATTTCAATCAAGGCTTTGCTGTTTGCTGGCTACATGGCCTTGGTCAATTTCCTCAGTTTTTCTGTCTATAAAATAAGGATTAAAATAGCACTATCCCCCATTTCCCTGTTGTGGTGAGGCTGAAGTATAGTGATGCATGGGGCATGACGTATTATGCTTGCTCCATAGAGTTTAATAAATATAA
This sequence comes from Cheracebus regulus, assembly GCA_963574635.1. NCBI lineage: Eukaryota > Metazoa > Chordata > Mammalia > Primates > Pitheciidae > Cheracebus > Cheracebus regulus. The sequence continues at coordinate 9,010 of CAUYQU010056400.1, forward strand.
GAGAAAGACTCCACCCCGAGTAGAAGTACTGTTTATCTTTAAAGATGGTTTGCAGAGCAGAAAGACATTTTGATAAGCAGTGTTAACTCACAGTTCAAGTCTACCTAATTGCATAAAAGTGTGTCTTTTGTCCCAATGGCCCCATGGGTTGCTTCTTTCTACTCCAACGCTTAGCAAGTGTTTCCTAAGCTAATTGCATCAGTAGCTCCTCATGGAGTATTCCTGCAGCTCTGGGGTCTTGGGTCCTTTGGACTATAGGTTACACTTACCTGTCACCAGCCACTGTCCCAGTGGTACAGCCAGGTGCAGGCATAGGGGCCAGCTGGGGTTAAGTCTTCATGCACTATTGGCTTCAGCTGTGTGCAGGCAACCACTTGACATGTGACCAAGTAAACCTGCTTTTGAGAAAGGAGCTCTAGAGACCCAAGAACAGGGGTTGTTAGGAAGATAAGGAGCTGCACTCAGGGGGCCATAACATTAGCTTGAAGCAAACCACCCAGGTCAGACTGTGGTTGCCTGAATGAATGAATGATTTAATTGAGTCTGCTTAATACAACCCTCCGTTTTAGTACTAGTCACAGTGTGATGCGTCCATTTCTTCACTTGGGGTTGTGGCACTGTCACTGTGTTTATTTCTGAGAGCGTCGCCAACGTTGTAAATTTGATGGCTTATAACAATAGTTTATTCTCTCACAATTCTGGAGGCTGGAAGTCCAAGATCAAGATTTTGGCAGGGCTGTGCTCTCACCAAAATCTCCAGGGGAGGACCCCTCCTTGCTTTCTTCAGCTTCTGATGACTCTTGGTATTCCTTGGCTTGTGGCATTATCACTCCAATCTTCACCTTAATTGTCACATGGCCGTCTTCTCCCTGATCCCTTCTTTTCTTATATGAACACTAGTCATATTGCCTTAAAGGCCTACCCTACTCCAAGAACTAATGACATCTATAAAGACCCTAGTTCCAAATAAGGTCACGTTCACATGCACCAGGGGTTAGAACCGGAACATAGCTTTGTAGGGGACGTAATTTAACCCATAACAGTCACTGTTGGTAGCTGACCCAACTCCCACTCACAATCTCCTCTTCCAGCTACCTGATACTTAGGGGAAGACATATGGCACAGTTCTGACCACTGAGAGCTCAATGGAGGTTTGTGGGAAGAGGCACCCAGGGAAGCATTAGTTTCCCTGATAACTAGGAAGGGGCTTGACTGGCAAGTCTCCTTTTTTCATTTTTGGACCCCTTGTCTGTTAGATAAGAAAGAAGTAAACTGTTTTCTAATTTAATCAGCTGAATTTTGGGGGCTTCTTTGTTTTAACAGATTAGTCTGTACATTAATGAATCACTGGGTCTCAACCTGGATCATATCTGGACGAAGAATCACCCAGTTAATTCTGGTTTGCAATATACTCATATTACAGGCACAGCCATCATTTGGTGGCTGAGAGTGACACAGACAAGGAGAAAAGCCAACACACTAGTGATGGTAAAGAGAAAAGAGAGAAGGAGCTCAGGTCCTTGAGGCATTCCCGAGTCTCTCTGTAGCCCTGTCCATCTCTGGGCTCATTGATTTGAAAGTCAAATGAACTCCCATCTTTCAGTGTCATTGTTACGGGGTTGTGTTATTCTACAGCTAAATGCACACCCGATCAATACACATGGCTATATTTCCCTGATGATGAGAATGATGATAGCTAAATTAGAAAAACTACCATTCATTGAAGCTCTCTTTGCAGGCATTGTACTAAACGCTTTACATGGATCATGTAATTTAATGAATATATTATCTCTATAAGGCAGCACTGCTATCATTCCCATTTAACAGATGAGGAAACAGAGTCCTAGAGAGGCTAAGCACAGGTCTGTGGTCACATAGTGAGAAAGTGATGGATACAGGATTCAAGCAACAGTCTACTGGTTCTCAAGCTGGTGCTTGTTCTACTGTACATATAGCCTCTTCCCAGGAAAACTTTGGGAGAAGAGTAATAGCAATAACGACATTGCTCATTTATTGAGAACACACTATCCATTCAGTTGCTTATTGAGTCAGGCAATGTGCTAATGCTTTACCTACAGAATCTCCTGGCGAAGGCTTCGGAGTGCAGGGGCTCAGCACTCCTTCCACACCCCTCAGCACAAATGGCCCTGAATAGCTGAGTGATGCTGGCTTCATTTGAGCTGGACTCTACAGGAAGAGGAGTCTGATAGATAAAGAAGAAGAAAAGGAACATTTCAGAGAGGTTAAGCAGCAGGATCAGTGGTGTCTTGCCAGGGTTTGGGTATCAGAAAAGGTTTGAGTATGGCTAAGGTAGTTAGCTGTTTCCCAATATCCCTTCCTTCTTTCTGTTAGAAATAGCACATCTTCAAGTTTTATCTGAGTACATGGCCACTCAACTATAGACAACATTTCTGAGATTCTCTGATTTTGATTAAAGTCTCACCAATGGAACACGTAACTTGTTGTTATTTCTTTAAGAAACAACTTGCCTCCTATTTTATGTAGGCTGAAGTATGGGCATGGTAGTGACCCAGTTTTGATCATGGAGGTGAAGGCAAAATACCAGGGGTTGATGTAGCAGGAAGACAGAAGGAACCTGGGCCCCTGAATGACTTCACGGAGCAGAGCTGCATGCTCTCACAGAGTCAGCTTGAACCTGTTGTCTTTGTAAGATAAGAAAGAAGTAAACTGTTTTCTTATTTAACCAGCTGAAATTTGGGGCTAATTCATTATAACAGATTAGTCTGTACATTAACGAATGTACTGGATCTTAACCTGGATCACATCTGGAGGAAGAATCACCTAGTTAATTCAGTCTAACTCTCAGGAGAAGACAGAAAATGGAGGAGTGGTAGGAAGCTTGACTTGGGGAGGAGAAGAAAAGCTGCAGGACCCTTATTTTTTTCTTTCATTTGTTAATTTATTAATTCAACAAATGTTGATTGAATACAGACTGGGGCATCTACCTAAGCCATATTTTCTCCCCTACTTGTTTTTAAGTTTTATTTTATTTTTAATTGACAAATAATGATTGTACATATTTATGGGGTGCAGTGATGTTTTGATAGATGTATACATTTTGTAATGATCAAATTGGATTAATTGGCGTATTTGTCATCTCAAACATTTATCATTTGTTTGCAATGAGAACTTCAAAATCCTCTTCTCTAGCTATTTTAAAATATGCAATGCAGGCCAGGAGCAGTGGCTCATGCCTGTAGTCTCATCACTTTGTGAGACCTAGGCTGGCAGATCACTTAAGGTCAGGAGTTTGAGACCAGCCTGGGAAATGATGAAAGCCTGTCTCTACTAAAAATACAAAAATTAGCCCGGCATGGTGATGCATGCCTATAATCCCAGCTACTTAGGAGGCTGAGGCAGGAGAATCACTTGAACCCAGGAGGTGGAGGTTGCAGTGAGCTGAGAGCCGAGATCACACCACTGCACTCTAGGCTGGGTGACAGAGCAAGACTCTGTATCAAAAAAAAAAAAAAAAAAGGTAGTAAAAAATAAAAAAGTAAAATATGCAATGCAATATTATTAACTGTAGTCCCTCTATTGTGTAATAGAACGCCAGAACTTACTCCTCTTAACTGTAACTTTGCACCTGTTGACCAACTTCTCGTCTTTCCCCTTTTACTCCTTCCCGCCCGTCTCTGGCAACCACCATTCTACTCTACTTCTGTGAGTTTGACTTTTTTTAGCTCCCACATATAAGTGAGAGTACACAGTATTTGTCTCTCTGCGCCTGGCTTCTTTTACATAATATAATGTCCTCCAGGTTCATTTGACAGAAATGAAAGGATTTCATTCCTTTCTATGGCTAAAGAGTATTTCATTGTCTATCTATGCCATATTTTTGTTATCCATATATCTGTTGATAAATGCTAGGTTGACTCCATATCTTGGCTGTTGTGAATACTGCTACAATAAACATAGGAGTGCAGAGATCTCTTTGACATACTGATTTTATTTTCTTTGGATATATACCTAGGAATGGGACTCCTGGGTCATATGGTAGTTCTATTTTTATTTTTTTGAGAAATCTCTATACTGTTTTCCATAATGGCTGAACTGATTTACGTTTCCAGTGAGAGTGTTTAAAGGTTCCCATTTCTTCACATCCTTACCAGCATTTATTATGTTTTTTTTTATAGTAGCCATTTATTTGAGTGAATTTTTGTATATAGTGATAGATAAGGGTCTAATTTCACTCTTCCACATGTCGATATCCAGTTTTTCCCACATTATTTACTGAAGAGACTGTCCTTTCTTCATCATGTGTTCTTGACATCTTTGCAGAAAATCAGTAGACCGTATATGCATGGATTTATTTCTGGGCAGTCTATGCTATCCCGCTGGTCCATGTGTCTTTTTTTTATTCCAGTACCATGCTATTCTGCTATTGCAGCTTTGTAATATATTTTCAAATCAAGTAGTGTTATGCTTACAGTTTCTCTTTGCTCAAGATTGCTTTGGCGATTGAGGATCTTTTTTGGTTTTATATTAATTTTAGAATTTCTTTTTATTTCTGGGAAGAATGTCATTGATAGTTTGAAAGGAATTACATTGTATCTTTAAATAGGTAGTGTGGACATTTTAATAATACTAATTCTTCCAATCCATGAACATGGCTTATCTTTTCATCTATTTGTGTCTTCTTTAATTTTTTTCTTCAGTGTGTTGTAGTTTTCAGTGTAGGGATCTTTCACTTCCTAGGTTAAATTTATTTCTAGGTATTTTTTGGTAGCTATTATAAATGAGATTATTATCTTAATTTTTTTCAGATAGATAGTATTTTGTTAGTGTATAAAAATGTTACTGATTTTTGTATGTTAACACTGTGTCCTGCAACTTTACTGAATTTGTTTATGAGTTCCAACAGTTTTTTAGTGGGGTTGGTAGGGTTTTCTATATATAAGATTATGTTGCCTACAAACAGAGGCAATTTAGCTTCTTCCTTTTTAATTTGAATTGCTTTTTATTTTTTTTTCTCTTGCCTGTTTCTCTGGCTAGGACTTCTAGTGCTATGTTGAAAAAAATAAATAGACAGAAACCATATATGATCATTTCAATAGCTGCAGTAAAAGCATTTGACAAAATTCAACATCCTTTCATGATAAACACTCTCAGAAAATTAGGAATAGAAGAAATGTGCCTCAACACAATAAAAACCATATATGGGAAACTCAAGGTTGATGTACTGAGCAGAGATGAATTGAAAGCTTTTATTCTAAGACCTGGAGCAAGACAAGGATGCCCACTTTCACCCCTTCTATGCCACGTAGGACTGGAAACCCTGCTCTATTTTCTTCTTCTCATTTATCACTATTAAAAATTACATTATCTCTCGAGTGGAGTAGTATTTACCAGAAGGTAAATTTATTGCATTAGAGAAGGAAAAGTTATCAAGTTTTGCTAGAGCTAGAAGAAATATAATGTGGGAAGTCTGTGAGCTCATGGGAACTGCTATAAATCATTAACACCCTGTGGAGAAATAGACAAAAAATAAGGAGATTTCAGCCCAGGAGAGGTCTATTTTCTGATGAGCACAAGAGTAAGGTGAGTCAAGAACACAGCTGGGCTTTGATCGAATGGAACAGAGGACACAGTAGGGATGGGAATCTGATCTCCCATGCGAAGTTGCTTAGGTATTGGGGCCCATACAAATAGTGATGAGAGGCATCCTGTGCAAATGAAGGAAGCAACATTGAAGACAGGTCAGTTCAAGGTTAGGGGAGGAACTGAGAGGGACTGTTCAACAGAATAAGAATGAGATCACAAAGGGATGAAATTGAATGCTGTGTAGAAGAGCTTGACCTAGAGCTTCTGGGCCTGCGTATACTTTTTATTTCTCTCACTATTTCACTTGCAGCCAATTCTACTAAGCAGAGCAGTTGAGGCCTATGGAGTCTCCCATGTTTACTCTGTTGCCCTGATTGCATGACGAGACACCCCACAGAGAGCAAGGTGTGTAAGCCACAATTTATTTATTACTTGTTCAGTGTCTGTATCCCCAACTGGGAGCACTCCGTGAGGGGAAGGACTTGGTCTATCTTGTTCACTGTGATCTCCCCAGCACCTAGAACAATGCCTAGCACGTAATAGGAGTTCCATAAATAACTTTTGAGTCAATGAATAAAGAAAGCTGTCATATGAATAAGACAATAGCTGGTTTCAATAATTCCGTGAAAGAGATAGCTAGTTTGAGATGGAGAAAACAGAGGGAACTATCCTTTAGGAATATGGCCGGGGAAGTACATTTATGGTGAGACTCAAGGGAGAGAAGAGTTAGCCGTGCTAAAAACAGGGAGGAAACCATTTCAGGCAGAAGGAACTGAATGTGCAAAGACCTCAGTGTGGGAAAGAGTTTGGCACGTTCCAAGAACTAAAAGAAGGCTGGTCAGACTTCAGGGAGAGTGGGATGAGCAGAGCTGGAAGAGGTCATCAGGAGATGGATCCTCTAGGAGACAAGCGGGCATCATTAGGACTGGGATTTTTTTTTTAATTGTATTTTAGGTTCTGGGGTACATGTGCAGATCATGCAGGATTGTTGCATAGGTACACACATGGCAATGTGGTTTGCTGCCTCCATCCCCCCCAGTCACCTGCATCTGGCACTTCTACCCATGTTATCCCTCCCCGAGCTCCCTACCCCACCCCCGCTGTTCCTCCTTTGGCTCCCCCCAACAGACCCCAGTGTGTGATGCTCCCCTCCCTGTGTCCATGTGTTCTCATTGTTCAACACCCGCCTATCAGTAAGAACATGCAGTGTTTGATTTTCTGTTCTTGTGTCAGTTTGCCGAGAATGATGATTTCCAGATTTATCCAAGTCCTTACAAGGGACATGAACTCATCATTTCTTATGGCTGCATAGTATTCCATGGTGTATATGTGCTACATTTTCTTTGTCCAGTCTGTCGTCAGTGGGCATTTGAGTTGGTTCCAGGTCTTTGCTATCATACACAGTGCTGCTATGAACATACATGTGCATGTGTCCTTATAATGGAATGATTTATAATCCTTTGGGTATATACCCAGTAATCGGATTGCTAGGCCAAATGGAATTTCTATTTCTAGGTCCTTGAGGAATTGCTACACTGTCTTCCACAATGGTTGAACTAGTTTACACTCCCACCAACAGTGTAAAAGTGTTCCTATTTCTCCACATCCTCTCCAGCATCTGTTGTCTCCAGATTTTTTAATGATCGCC
>CAUYQU010056401.1:0-32245 GCA_963574635.1 Cheracebus regulus
TTCTTTCTTTCTTTCATTCTTTTTTTCTTTCTTTTGCTGTTTCTTTCTTTCTCCTTTTCTCTCTTTTTCTAAAATCTCTTCCTCTTTCTTTCTCTTTCATTTTTTTCTTTCTTTTGCAGTTTCTTTCTTTCTCCTTTTCTCTAAAAAAAAAAAAAAAAAGAATGGCTGTAAGATCATGAGCTTGATTTTGATTTTTAAACTTGAGGGGCTGTATAGGTTACATCTAAGGATGTTCCCATTCCTCAAAAGCCACCTGGAAACAGGCTTTCTTGGAATCTCCCTTTTCCCTTCAGAGCCAATTTACCAACCAAAAACAGACAGCCAGGGCTTACTACTTTGGAGTCACAGGTGGTGCTTGTTTTAACTAAAATAATGTCATTCAGCCTTCCATCTCATGCCTACTCCCACCCCCACCCCAGGCAGGCCCCAACAGATCTGGTTCCAAATAGCTTATGACTCTTTACAAAATCTTACACCCTTTCTCAAAAGATGGAGATGTGAAGCCATCAAGGAGGTTGCATGGTTGGGCTGCAGGTCTTAAGGGCAGTTCTCCAGGGGATCTTCTCTCTAGGGAGTGGAGGGCCTCCTGAGGATATAAGCATATCAAAGAGCATCCTTGTGTAAATGGTTAAGGTCAATGTCATCTTCTTTAGGAATTTTAAACATGTAATAACTTTATTCCTTTTTTAATTACAAAAGTAGTCCATGTTTGTGGAAATTTTAGAAAACACAGTCAAAAGGAAGAAAATAAAATCTATGAATAATACACCTGCTATCCAGATATAGTCTCTGTTCAGATTTTGGTAGCTATTTTCCCAGACATTTTTCTGGACACAACACACACTCACAAATATCCATCCACCATCAAGCGCTGTCAGTTTTACTTCTTAAATTTATCTTTATACTTTATTTCTGCTTCCTCTATCACTACAACAGTCAAAACATCTTTCACTTGGACAACTGTAATCGCTTCCTAAGTGGAATTCCTGCTTCTGCCCTTGCCCTTCTCCAAACCATTTTCTGTTGTGTGGCCACTGTGGCCTTCTTGAAACACAAATGAAAGTCCTTAGAATCCTCTAAGGAGTCCTGTTGTGAAGATAAAGACAAAACTTCTATGGCCTACTAGGACCTTGTGATTTGTCTGTTTTTAGCCTTGTCTCCCTATCATTCCCTGCACTCCAGCCACCACTCTGGCTGTCTGTCACTTCCATAACCTATTTTCATCTTGAAGGCTTTGCCCTAGCAAGTTTCTAGAACACTCTCTTCTTTTTTTTTTTTTCATGACAGGCTCCTTCCTATTCTTTCTCAGTCTACATGTTGCTTCCTCAGAGGTCCTCCTTGGCCACTCTGTCTAAATCAGGCCTTCCCTATTATCTCATTTTCCCCTATGGCTGAGTCTAATCAGAACCTACCTTACTTGCCTTGGCCTGGCAGGAGTTTTCAACTGGGGGACAAAGGGAAAACACTGTTGGAATTGAGCAATCCCAAAATTGACCCCCAAAGTCCTGTCTTACTCTCACATCTTTTCCAGTTTCTGAGTCTTCTGGACTCTCACTGGTTTTTCTGCTGTATCCTTTTGGTCTCTGGGCTGTTCCAACCTATTTCCTGACATAGCCTCAGAATTATGTACATTTCTTTCCCCTGATATCTAAAGTCTGTTCTCTTCTACTGGCACTTGGCTCTTCTTTCCTGGGAATTCACAGAAACCTTGGGAGGGCAATGGGATTTCCAAAGTTTATGGAAGAGGAGTTACACATTGCATACAATGGTAAACTGCTCAGTAATAAAAATGAATGAACTATTGATACATGCACTAGCATGGATGAGTCTAAAAACCATGTTGAGTAAAAGTAGAAAGCCACAATAGATTACAGAGTCTATGATTCCATTTACAAGATGTTCTAGAATAAGCAAAATGCATCTGTGGTAAAAAATATAACAGTGATTACCATTGGTGGGTGGTTAGGGGTTACTAGATGAGAGGGTGGCATGAGGAACCTTGCTAGGGTGATAAAAGTGTTCTATACCTTGGTAAAGTTTGGGTCATATTGGTTTATGCATTTGTCAAAATTCATTGAATGATACACTTAAGATGGATACATTGTATCCTATGCAAATTTTACCTAAACAACCATAAACAAATTTTGAACTCTAGTTCAAAATGCATGCTGTAGTGTTTTGGGGTGAAGTGTACTGATGGTTGTAATTTACTTGAAAATACTTCCATAAGTAAGATAGATAGATTAATGGATGGATAGATGTGTGATAAAGTTAATATAGTGGGGTGTTAATTGTGGAATATAGGCTACGGGTATATGTGTGTGTTATTACACAATTCTTTTATAATTTTTGGTATTTTTGATATTTTAATCAAAATATCAATGATAAGGTTTTATCATTTTAATAATAAAATATTGAGAAAAAAATGCCCTAGACTGAAAACCTCTCTGCAGTATAAAACCTTTTGTAAAGTAACTAATTATTGGGTACCTGAAATGATTTCTACTTAATTTATTTGTTTCAGAGTATGGAGAGTATTTTGAAAGAAAGGCCCATCTCTAAAGGGTATACAGATCAAGAAGCAAGGTCTTAACAGAGTGATTATACCAGCCTCAGGAAGCTGGGAGCCAGGGAGGTGTTTTGCAAATCACTGATAAACAGACTCTAAGGTGTGTCTGTATATGTAGAGGGGATCAGGGATTCCTGACTCACAGTCCAAACCACGTAAAACTGAGCCTTCCTTGCCACCTAAACTTAAGGCTCAAAAAGAAGTGAGTGAGTTTGGCAAAGGCATTTGACTCACAGCCTCAGAATGGGGTTGTTCCAGGAGCTTGGAGACCAGTTGCCTTGAACTTTAGGGTTACCTTTCTGCACTTCTCTATCCAGGAAAAATAGGAGGGAACAAAAATGCTCAGAGAATCTGAAAACTCCCTGGTCTTCGACATTCTGGGAATTCTACTAGACTATAAGCTACATGAAGGCAGGGACACAACCTGTCTTGTTTAACATGATTTCCATGGCAGTAAACACAGAGCCTGGAACCATAGTTAGCACTCAATGAATACCTACTAAATGTATGAATGTTTCACTGAATGAATAATGTTTGTTGATTTTTTTTTTTTTTTGGAGACAGACTCTCATTCTCTCTCACCCAGGCTGGAGAGCAATGGCATGATCTTGGCTCACTGCAACCTCTACCTCCCAGGTTCAAGTGATTCTTCCGCCTCAGCCTCCCAAGTAGCTAGGATTACAGGCACCCACCATCATGCCTAGATAATTTTTGTACTTTTGTTGAGATGGGATTTCACCATGTTGGCCAGGCTGATCTCAAACTCCTGACTGCAGGTGATCTGCCTGCCTCGGCCTCCCAGAGTGCTGGGATTACAGGTGCGAGCCGCTGCGCCCGGCCTGTTGATTCTTACATTCCTAATTTCTAGTAATCTTTCAGATCTCAGGTCAGCTGCTACTTGCTCTAAAAATCAGTCCCTGAATTCCCCCTTACCATCCCAGACCATGTTAAACCCTTCTTTTATGCACTTCTGTGGTTATTCTTCTAATTATTTAGTGCATTTTAAAATGACAGTTTTGATGTCTATTTTCCCCACTTGCCTGTAAGTCCCATGAAGGCAGGGATGGTGTGCATCTTTGTTACCCCTGCACACTTAGTGTCCAATACAGGTGATCCATAGATTCAATGAATAGGCTCAGTCCTTCCCTCATCTGGGTAAATTATTCTACCACGTGTTTGTGCTCTGCTTTTCCCAGCAGAAATTTGAGATCCAGAGAACAAGAGCCATGGTGTTTAACTCTTTGTCTCCTTTGTTTTGCTGGGCACAGAATGAATATAAATCAAGCACAATTCATGGTGGCTTAATCCTCACACACGATGATGCTCCTTCTGTCTGGGGATAGCTGACACTGAGGTTCTGCATATAATAAACAATGACCAAACAGATTTAATAGGGACTAAACCCACAGATGTAAATATCAGTGGCCTAGTCTGACAGAATGCCTTTTAATGGATCGTATCAAACTATTGCCAAAGCCAGGCTTAGGAGGAGGTTAAGTAGAGATAGTTAAATCAGCCAATGTGCTTTTTGGCCCTTGGTTCTCATCCCTGACCCTAAAATTCCCAGGATTAGCTAGGAGTGGCTGAAGACTTGTCTGAAAGCTGCCCAGTAGCTGGGGGCAGTGGCTATAGAATAACGTTACCTCCTTCAAATTGCAGTCCAGGAGAGGCCTGGGGATTGGGAACCATCTGCCTAGGTGTGGCTTCAGGTACTGCCATGCCATGTGGCCCGTGGACAAAAAGAGTACAGGAGGTAGAGCCTCGAGAAGAATGCCCTCTAGGTCCAGGAAGGCATCCCGTTTATGCGGTTACAGGACCAGATGCCAACGTAGACTAGTTCCTGATGTAAATGAACACAGGGGCTGTGGGACAGGCCCCTTGTACCACTCTTAATTTCCCTAATGATCTGCTTCTGTGTGCCATGTGGAGCCACAAAAACGGGGATAGCTTGGGCCAAAAAAGAGAAATTACTATTGAAAAAGCACTAGTAAGAACTTCACTTAGGATTTTTTTTCTCCCTTTTGAAAACAAATAACTTGAATAGTAAGTATAACCTTGACTAGGATGACCACATAATTTATTGTCGAAACCATGACAATAAGAGGACCCTGTTGATAATTATGCTGGGCCACAAACCTAACCTGAGACTATCCCAGACAATTTGGGATGTATGGTACCTGCAGCCTTGACCATCATCTTGGATGAGCTTTAAAGGTCTCTTGGACCCTGGCATCCAGGCTTGTGAAATGTTTTAGGTGGTTGATAATCTGCAGTAAGCAGCAGAGCAGCTGGGCAGGTCTAACAGCAGAGTCTGTGAGCAGCAGAGTCACGGAGCCATCTAGCCAACTGATGATGAGCATGTGCTGTGTGTATAGGACTGTTTGGTCATCCATCAATCACTTCTCATGCTCAGAGCTGTCTGCACAAGCAGGATGACTGTCAACAGACTAGTCTTCAAATGTAAACAACGGCGGCTCACCATCACGGAGCACTTCCTGTGTGCTAGGCATTGTGCTAAGCACTTGTCATACCTTAGACCCTACTGTATATTTGTTGATGTTTATAGCAAAACTTTCCACATAGAAAGATTTTGTGTTTAGTGACTACCTTTATATTTACTGTCTTATTTGATCCTCACAACAATCCAAGGAGGTAGCTGTTCCTATTCCAATGGCCAGATGAGGAAAGTGAGGCTTACCAGATAAAATAGCTTGTAAATAACTGCTGGAACTGGGACTTAAATCCCAGTATGTTCAGCTGCAAATGTTATACTCTTTTTTGGTATCACACCTAATTAATGTGTTAATTCAACAAATATTTGCAAGTTAGACACCATGTGGCAAAGACTGTGCTAAGTGCTAGGTGTATAAACATGTATTGGGCAGTGGGCTTGAGCTGTGAAAAGGCAGACATATTTTCTACCTCAAACAGCTCTTTTAATGGGAGAGACAGGTACACAAACACATAATTTGAATACAATAGACTGGACACCATGTTTATTTCTATATAATATTTAATATTTCAATGAAATATAAAATACACAATAATATTGTATGATAATATATGAACTACAGTTATGTTTTCTATTATGTTTCTATTTTATACATAAATATGTAGGATATGTACAAAGTACTGTGAGAGCACAACAGAGAGGAAGTTGAGAAGGTTTCACAGAAAGGGTAACATTTAGGATGGGCTTTGGAGGGAACCTAGGAGTTTGTCAGGCAGAGAAATGAGGGAACCAAGCCCACACTCAGCAGAAGGAATAAACTGTGAAAAGGCACAGAAGAGAATGAGGCATGTTTGGAAAATAGCAAGTAGGTTGGTGAGTCTTCCTCTGTGAGAATAGCCCACTTGAGGATTTAAAGGTAAATTTATATGATATTTGGGATTTGCTTTAAAATGCTCCAGAAAAACCAAAATGTGTGGAGTGGGAAGGAGAGGAAATAGATAAAATAAGAGTGCCAGGAATTGGATAATTTTGAAGCAGGATAAAAGGTATAGGGAGATTAATTTTAGTATGTTTTTTGCTTTTGCGTATGCCTGAAATTTTCCGTAGTAAAATCTTTTTTGAAAGAAAAAAGCAGTTTCGTGGAGATGGCACAATGAAAAGGTAGAGGGAAGTGTTCCAAGGTGAGGCTGATGAACCAGGTGGCAGGGTTGACGTGAGGGTGGGGTGCTGAAAATGACGGTCCTCACAGGCCAGGCTAAGTGAGTAGTCGGGACTTAATCCAGTAGTTAATAGGGAGACATTAAAGGATTTTAATCATGGTGTTGACAAACTCCTTGCATATTTAGAAGAGGTCATTGGCTTGGTATAGGAATGGATTATGAGGCAGGAAGTGGAGAGGTGGAGAAGCAGGTCCAGGTAAGAAGTGGTGGGGACCCGGGCAATTAAGGAAAAAGAGGGCAGAATTACAGTCTTTGAGTTTTCTTCTGAGTACAATGGGAAACCACTGGAAAGTTTTAGGCAAGGACCAAATATGATGTGATTTACATTTCTAAAAGATACCTTGGGCTATTATGTAGAAGCGGGACCAGGAAAGGGTGGGCACAGGTAGAAGTGGGGAAACTGATGAAAATTATTGCCATAGTCCAGATGATGTGACTTGGATTAGATTAGTGGCAATAGAGCTGACAGGAGTAGATGCATCTGAGACATATTTAGGTAACTGAATTGATAGGAATTGGAAATGGATGAATTTGATGTGTTGTAGAAGAGGGAGAAATAAAGGTTACCTCCCAGGTTTCTGGAATAAAGAATGACATGGAGGGTGGTGCCATTTACTAAAGTAGGACACAGAGGGAGGAAATGAGGAGTCTACCATGTGAAAGTAAATGGTAGCTGGCAAAGGTTTTCAAGGGGGAATATTTTTCTGAAACTTGAAATAAATTTCAGTGGATTTTGATAGTCCATAGAGGTTATAGAAAAATGTACTTAGACTGTGAGGCCTGCAGTTCCCACAACCGCTATTCATTAGAGTGAATTATTTATTAATTTATTGCATAAAATAGCTAATTATCAAACAAAATATGAAAAGCGTAGCAATCATTCAGGCTTCATTTTATGAAGGCTCAGAGAAGAAATAATTTGTACAAGGTTACAGTAAGTTCCTGACAGGTCAAGTTCTACAAGCCAAATCTATTGATACCCAGCATTTTTTTCTTTCTGCACAGAAATTTATATTCTTTCTGAATTCTTTCTGAATCAGAATTGACTGTGCTCTTGACCCCTTTCTCCCTGTCTCCTTGGACCCCTATTCTCTGCCCAAGTATGTGTATATAAGCAAATATATGAGAAATGCCACCTAATTAATTAATTCTTTCTCTTTCTTTCTTTCTTTCTTTCTTTTTCTTTCTTTCTTTCTTTCTTTCTTTCTTTCTTTCTTTCTTTCTTTCTTTTCCCTCTCTCTCTCTCTCTCTCTCTCTCTCTCTCTCTCTCTCTCTCTTTCTCTTAAACATGGGGTCTTGCTCTACCAGGAGGCTGGAGTGCAGTAGCACCATCATAACTCACTGCAGCCTTGAGCTCCTGGGCTCACGTGATCCTCCCACCTCAACCTTCCAAAGTCCTGAGACTACAGGCCCCGGCTACCATGCCCAGTTCATAGAATTTCTTTATGATTGGACCATATGTCTTTTACTTATGCATACATATATTATTTAAAAACATTTTTGTGGCTTCTTGAGAATTTAACTTGGGAGATATTAAAAGAGAGGATTTAAGTCGGTAAAAAAAATTATCTCTGAAAACAAAAAGTATAAGGCTATTATTCGCACTCATGAAGCAGATACTTCCCCCTACTGTGAGTCTGTTGTGCTGTTTTCTCTGAGTTCTGAGATCTTTCCATGACTCCTTTTTTGACTTCTGAGGCACATTCAGGGCACGTCTGTGTTTATTGGAACATGTGACCTGATAAACTTGCGATTGCAGAGGCAGTTGCTCCTCTAGCTGTAGGGAGTGTTTCACACTGCACATAAACCCCAATCCTCCCAAGCATAGTCTATAGAATTAAGGGCTCTAGCACTGTCATTCTGGAGTTTTTGTAAGTTCATTACTTAAAATGTTTGCCTTTTTCTGAACTGAAGTTGCCTTCAAAGTATTTCACTCCCTCCCAAGGTTGCTTAATGAGCTGACAATTATTTTTACAGTCTCATTGGCAGATGAGGAATTTTTACAGTTTCCTACCATCTAAATACAATTCTATTTTTGCCATATCTCAATGTCCTAGTTTGGTCCCCTTGCTTCTTCTTTACAATGATTTAGCTTTTCTCACCTTTTCTCTACTTGTTGAGGGAGATTGACTCCAGGAATAATGTGGACAGGCTGGATTTCATCTGTACCAAAAATTATTTAAGCCTTAAAAATCTATATGTATGGACATTCACAGTGCCTGATATTAGTTACCTTTTGATGAGTGCTTATGTGAGCCAAACACTAAACTAAGAAATTTACGTACATTATTTTATCACATCCTTACAGCACCCACTCAAAGGATGTTATGGGCTGAATTGTGTGACCATCTCTGATTGATACATTGCAGTCTTTACCCCTAGTACCTCAGGGTGTGATCTTACTTGGTCTTTAGAGAGGTAATAAAGGTAAAACGAGGTCATAAAGGTAGGTCCTAAAACAATACTCATGGTGTCCTTATAAAAAGGGGAAATTCGGATACAGGCATGGATGTGGAGAAAACATCATGTGAACATGAGGACAACCATCTACAAGCCAAGGGGAAAGGTCCAGAAGAGATCCTTCCTTCACAGTCCCTAGGAGAAACCAACTCTGCAGACACTGTGATCTCAGCCTTTTAGTCCCCAGAATTGTGAGATGAAACATTTCTGTTGTTTAAGTAACCTCTCTCCAAGTGTGTGGTACTTTGTTATAGCAACCCTAGCAAATTAATACAAGAGAGTATTACTATTAATCCCACTCTACAGATGAATAAGCTGAGGTGCAGAAATGTAACTGACATGTGCAAGGTCACAAAATAAATAAGGGCAAAGTTGAGATATGAACCCAGTTCAGTCTCACCTGAGAACCTGCTCCCTATTGTCATTTTACCTACCTGCCTAGAGTCTCTGGCTAGCCTGCAAAAGACTAGCTTGTTATTGTATGAATCCTAAAGGGTTAAATCACCACCAAAATGTACCTCATTGAATTTTAGAACTGTGCAGCAAAACAACAGTCACTTAAAAGTAATAGTGAAATGATTTTTCCTTTTAAGAACTTTTTTAGGGGGAGGCAGGGAAAAGGCATAGCTGAGAGATAGATGCACTTATTACTGAGAAATTGTCCCTGGAGCACCCAGAGCAATATTTCTTAGCCTAAAGCTGTCAAGTCAGTATTGCTCAAAAAATGGGCTTCTTCAGTCATTGTCGCTCCCTGCAATGGGGGACTCTGAGACTCAGTTTAGTTGTTTGTTGGGATACTTCCTGAGACTGGTTAGGCCAGCACAATCTGATTTCTTCCTTTTTGCTCATTCCGGAAAGTGATGAAAAGGCAGAACAAGCACTAAATCACTTCTATTCCATGTGTTCAAAGGCTGGTTTTAAATTACTTTCTGTGCAACAGTTGAGCCTAAATTTACTTGATGTGAATACAAAAGTTTCTCTGTGCAAACATATTGGGCTTATTATAGACTCTCCCAGTGTAGGACAGCAGTTTGGATTATGTAGCAAAACATTTCAAACCAAGTACTATGTGCTAATGGTTTATATAAATGTGATGATAAGATAAAAGGGGCTTTTGGAGTTATGCTTGAAGATACTAATTAAATTTACATCAACAAGTCAACATACTGGTCTCATATGAATTTGAGCACTTTGGAAATGCTTTTGTTTTGATACAATTAATTAAATTCACACATTTTGCTGATCTTGAATAGTCACCTTAAAACACAGATGGCAAAAGTTGGAGCTTTGAACAGCACTTTTGAATGCATTTCTGTGATGCTGAGTAAATTAGAATAGTTTTTCCTTTCAAGGAGCTAATTGCCTCAAATTTTCAGCATTTCACGGCAGATAGTAAACAGTTGATTCTTTCTCAACAAATTCAATCCAAATGATGCATGCTTTTACTTAACTGCTACAGGCTTAACTGCAGTTTTAAATTATTCTCATTGCAGAGGCAATAAAACATTTCAATAAATACGTCTCAGAGGAGAAGTTAGTAAGAAAAAGCACAAGTATTCCCAGTAGCCACTGTTCAGGTCACTGTTTGAAACTACAAGGCACATGTCAAAGAATTATGACCTGCCATGGGCAGTATTTTTTACTTAGGAGTTTATAAATATCTCAAGGGCTTGAAGAAATGACTCCAAACAGAAAACGAGTAAACCCTACAGGAATACTTCATTTGAAAACTAAATATCTGCGGCCTTGTCTTGTCAACAAAATTGGATTTCTCTCTGTCATTATGTTGTTTCTACTTATGACTGCATCATAATGAAAATCTAGGGAGAAAAGCACATGTGTGGAGTCTTCGGCATGGCCGTGCCTTAGCAACAGGAGTTACTTGACAAAATGAAGGAGTTTGCTTCCTGCCAGTCCTTCTCCTTGTCCTTGGCTCCTCAAATCATGAGTTGCAAATGGCCAAAAGGATTTGTTCATTTTGCCCAGCTCGAAAAAGTAATCTGCACTTTAGAACACTAAGATGGAGAATTAAATTTGCTTCAATAGATGTTGATCTAGTGGTGATTGTGTGCAAAGCCCTGTACTTGGTGCTGCAAGGTGGTGGGAAAGCGGCAGGGTGGTAGAGGTGACAATGATGAAGAGATGAGTGAGAGATGGTGTCTACTCTCTTGAATAATAGCTAACATTTAGTGAATATACTCTATGCTGCAGACACTGTGCTAAGCACTTAAAATCACTTACTTAATGTAATGACTCTATAGGTAGGTGCTATTTGTATACAAATCATACAGATGATAAAACTGAGGCTCGGAGAAGTTAATTAACAGCTGCTGCTTCTCATTCTTCCTCACATCTTCCTTTGCTGGTACATCTTCCTCACCACCTAACTCTGCAGCACCTCAGGGCTTAGTCTTGGCTCTCTTCTTGGTCTATACTCACTCCCTTGATGATCTCATTTAGTTTTGTGGCTTTAGATGCCACCTATTTTTTTTGATAGACATCTCAGACTTTACAGGTCCTAAATGGAGATTCTGATCTTCCCCCTCCTTGAGGAGTGCTCCTTCCCTTGTCTTCCTGGTCTGAGCTGATGGAAACTTCATTCTCCCTGTTCTAGGCTATTTTTTTCCCCACATCTTTTACATATATCTAGAATCTGACTACTATCCATCTTCAAGGCTACCATTGTGGCCTGAGCCACTGTCTTCTATCGCCTAAATGACTACTGTATCTTCCTAACAAGCCGCTCAGCTTCTTTCCTGATGGTTATTGCTGTGTAATAAATTGCTACAAACTTAACAGCTCAAAATACTCATGTATTATCTTGCAGTTTTGTAAATCAGAAGTCCAGAGGGCTCAGATGTGTTCTCTGCTTAGGGTTTCACAAGGGTGAAGTCAAAATGGCAGCCAGGCTGGGCTTTTTCTTGAAAGTGGGGGCAGAATCCACTTCCAAGCTCATTAGGGCTGTTGGCAGAATCCAGATACTTGTGGTGGCTGTAGGTCGGAGGCCTGTTTTCTTTCTGGCTTCTGGCTAGGGGTCACTCTGGAATCCTAAAGGCTACACACATTTCTTCTCAAGCAGTCCTCTCCATCTTCAAAGCCAGCAATGGCACACCATATTCCCCTTGTGCTACAGATCCATCTAACTCCCTCTTCTGCTACCAGCTGGAGAAAACCCTGTGCTTTTGAAGGGCTCACTTGATTCGGTCAGGCCCAACCAGGTCATCTCCATACCTTAAGGTCAACTGACTTGGAACTTTAGTTATTTCTGTAAAATCTCTTCAGAGCTGTACCCAGATCAGCATTTAGTTGAATAAACAGAAAACAAAAATTGGCGGGGGGGGGGGTGAGGTGGCGGAATCCATGTTTAGAATGCTGCCCATAAAATAAAAAAAGAATTAATATTAGAATGCTGCCTACCATACCTTTCTTCAGTTTTTTCTCCACTCAGCAGCCAGTGTAATCCTGTTCAAAGGTAAGCAGATCCTGTCATTTCCATACCCACAATCCTTTAGTAGCTCCTGATCTCCTTACCACGTCCAAAGCCAAACCCTTCATCATGCCCCACAAAGCCCTAACGGTCTGGAGTGTGCCCCTTATCACTCTGACTTCTTCTTCTACTTTCTCTCTCTCATTTACCCTCCTCCTCACTTGCTTTCCCTCTGAACATAAATGAATGCTCCAAACACGATCCCACGTCAGGGCCTTTGTATATGCTGTTTGATCAGCTTGGGATGACTTTCCCCTTGATAAGTACTTATGTTAATCCTTCTACTCAATTTGCACCTTCTCACTAAGGTCTTCTTTGACAACTTTTTTTGAAATTGCACTTTACTCCATACTCCCTAAGCCCCCTTCCTGCTTTAGTTTTTTCCAGATACTTTATTACTATCTAACATAAAATATGTAAATACATAAAATGTTTTACACTTAGATCTTGTTTATTGCCTTTTTCTTAGAATGTAAGACCCACAAGGGACTTTGTTCACTGATGTATCCCTAGCACCTAGTATGTCTGGAACAGAGCAGGTACTCAATAAATATGTGTTAAATGAATGAATCAGTGAGCTTGCCCAAGGTCACACATACTAGTAGTAAGTGACAGAGTTAGAATTTGAACATGAAACATATACCACCTCCCTGGAGCTTAAAATCCAATGGTAAAGGTGAGGATAAATGAAGTAAGGACTATAGTACAAAATGCTCTAAGGAAAATGCCATAGAGGAGATGCCAACCAAAGATTCTAGAATTTTTAAGAGTAGAGAAGTCATTACCTGGCTGTGGTGATCACAGATGAAACAGAAGGGGAAAAGACAGAGATATGGAGAATAAGCAGTGTGGAAATGGAGGCAGAGATTGGAGTAATGAAGCTACAAATCAAGGAAAGATGAGGAATGTCAGGCAGTCACAGTGAGTGTGCATTTGCTGACACCTTGGCTTCAATCCTGAGGTCTTTATAACTGTGATAGAATGAAGTTATGTTGTTTTAAGTCACCAAGTCTATGGTAATTTGTTGTGGCAGCCCTGTGAAAACACTGAAAGAGATTTGAAGGATGAGTAGGATTGGTGTGGATTCTGTGCTGCACTCCTTCAATTCCCTGTCAGTTTCAAACGACTTGTTCACCCAGCTCCTGGGGTTCTGTGGGTTGCCAGTCTTCAGCTGTCAGCCCTTTATAGGAACTATTTCTGCTAAAGAGGGGAACTTGTCCAAAGCAATGTCTCTGTCCTGCAGATAGACTGCATCCAATGACTGTTCAACATGGGGGTTGTATTAGTTATCAATAGATGCACAATAAATTATCACCCTTAATGGCTTAAAACAACACATATTTATTATCTCACTGTTTCTGTGGGTCGGGAGTCTGAACATAGCTTTACTGAGTTATCTGCTTAGGGTCTTACAAGGCTATATTCAAGGTATCACCTGGGCCACATTGTCATCTGGAGGCCCATCTGGGGCAGAATTCACTTCTAACCTCAGGTTTTTGGCAGAATTCATTTCCTTACTGTTGTAGGGCTGAGGCCCCTGGCTTCTGGCTTTTTGCTGATTATTGGCCAGAAGCTGCCCTTAGCTCCTAGAGGCCATGAGACAGTCCCATACCACATGGGCTTTCTCAACTTGGATATTTCATCAGTCCAGCAAGTAGAGTCTGTAGAGTGACTTTGGTAGCAAGACAGTCTTATGCAGCATAATATAATCATAAAACTGACATCCTATTTCCTTTGCTGTATTCTGTTGATTAGGAGCAAGTTACTAGGTCCAGTACATGGACACCAGGAGGCAGGGACGATTGGGGGAGCATCTTAGAATCTGTTTGCCACAGGAGTACAAAGGCCTGGTTCCCTTGTCCAAACTGGAGACAACTGTAAAGGGCCAATCCTGGGTTTGTATCTTTTTGCGGGCTTAGCTGTGGCATTGTGTGATCACACTATGATCCAGATTTTCCCTTCCTTTCCTTCCATTCCACAGGTTGATCCGAACAGCATTCCCTTATAAATGACCTTCACTCTCATTTCCATCTCAGAATCTGGGGAACCATATCTGTGGCAAGAATTTTCATAGGTGCAGGTGAAGAGGCTCTTGGAGGGTATTCCAGGATGAGGGAACATACTAAAATACTGAATAAAAATGTAGAATCTGTGAGTGAGAGAAACAATGGAATATCCAATTAGAATGATTTAAAGAAAAGGATGGAATGTGAGGTTAGAAATTCAGGCTGGGGCCACTGTGTGGAGGACCCTAAAAGGCATGCTCAGAAGAGTGAGGCAGTGGGAAACCATGGAGGGTTTTGAACACAAGACATTAGCACCAGGCTTTGATGATGATTCTGACACAAACTGTTTCAAATACTTTAGGAGGGCCTTATATCTGTTAAAAGAATGATCTAGTAAAAATATACAAAGTGGCTTCCAGGGGAGTTCCTTTCATGCATGTAGGGTTAGAGTGTTCTCTCTTAAGGGCAAAATGAAGCTTATGGCTATTATGGGTTGAACTGGAATATATATGTTGAAATCCTAACCCCCAGTAATTCAGAATGTGACTTTATTTGGAGATAGGGTCTTTTTGTAGGGATAATGAAGTTAAGATGAAGTCAGTACACTTCTCAAAAGAAGACATTTATGCAGCCAACAAACATAGAAAAAAAGCTCAACATCACTGATCATTAGAGAAATGCAAATCTAAATCTCAATGAGATACCATCTCACGCCAGTCAGAATGGCGATTATTAAAAAGTTAAAAAACAACAACAGATGCTGGCAAGGTTGCAGAGAAAAAGGAACGCTTTTACACTGTTGGTGGGAGTGTAAATTAGTTTAACCATTGTGGAATACTGTGTGGCAATCCCTCAAAGCCCTAGAGGCAGAAATTTAAGCCAGCAATTCCATTACTAGTTATATACCCAAAGGAGTAGAAATTATTCTGTTACAAAGATACATGCACATGTATGTTTATTGCAGCACTATTCACAATACCAAAGACATGGAATCAACCCAAATGCCCATCAGTGATAGACTGGATAAAGAAAATGTGGTACATATACACCATGGAATACTATGCAGCCATAAAAAGGAACAAGATCATGTCCTTTTCAGGGACATGGATGGAGCTGGAAGCCATTATCCTCAGCAAAATAACATAGGAATGGTAAACCAAACATCACATGTTCTCACTTTTTTTAAATGGGAGCTGAACAATGAGAACACATGGACACAGGGAGGAGAACATCACACACTGGGGCCTGTTAGAGAGTGGGGGTGGGGGAAGGGAGAACATCTGGAAGAATAGCTAATGGATTCTGGGCTTAATACCAAGGTGATGGATTGATTCGTGCAGCAAACTGCCATGGCACATGCTTGCCTGTGTAACAAACCTGCACATCTTGCACATATACCCTGGAACTTAATAAAAGTTGAAGAAAAAAAAGATAAAGGCAGTAGTCTGGGCCCTAATCCAATTATGACTGGTGTTGTTATAAAAAAGAGAAATTTGGTGCCCATTGATATAAAGAAAATGTGGTACATATACACCATGGAATAATATGCAGCCATGAAAAGGAATGAGATAATGTATTCTGTAGGGACATGGATGAAGCTGGAAGCCATCATCCTCAGCAAACTAACACAGGAACAGAAAACCGAACACCGTGTGTTCTCACTCATAAGTAGA
Organism: Cheracebus regulus; assembly: GCA_963574635.1. NCBI lineage: Eukaryota > Metazoa > Chordata > Mammalia > Primates > Pitheciidae > Cheracebus > Cheracebus regulus. Next base: position 15,868 of record CAUYQU010056401.1, read on the forward strand.
AGTTGAAAAATAAGAACACATGAACACAGGGAGGGGAACATCACACACTGGGACCAGTCAGGGTCTGGAGGGTGAGGGGAAGGAGAGTATTAGGACGAATAGCTAATGTATGTGGGGCTTAAAACCTAGATGATGGGTTGATAGGTGCAGCAAATCACCATGGCACATGTATACCTATGTAACAAACCTACATGTTCTGCACTTGTATCCTGGAACTTAAAGTAATATCAGATTTTTAAAAAGGGAAATTTGGGCGTGTGCGTGCAAACACATGCACAAGGAGAATACCATGTGAAGATGAAGGCAGAGACTGGAATATGAAGCTGCAAGCTGAGGAACACTGAGGAGTGCTGGCCATCACCAGAAGCTAGGAGAGAGGCATGGAGCAGTCTCCCTCAGAGCCCTCCGAAGGAATCAACCCTGCCCACACCTTGGTTGCAGACTTCTAGCTTCCAGAGCTGTGAAACGACAAACTCCCATTGTTTAAGCCACCCAATTTTAGGCATTTAGTTATGGAAGCCCTAGCAAACTAATACAATAGTGCTTTTTCCTCAGTTTCCTGGCTGTGAGCTCTGTGAGAAAGAGACCATGTCTGTGATTGCTCACTGTATCAGTTAGGATGCTTCAGGCTTCAAGCAACACTAAATTTAACTAAAAGTAGTTTGATATATAACACCATTTATTATTTCACATGAGAATATCAGAGGTAGGGCTGTCCCAGAATGGATTAACTCAACAGCTTCATGATGTCAGGGCTTAAGGTTAGCTATCTTGCTCTGGTTTCAGGGCTTGAGATCTTTGGGACCACTCAGTTGATCCTAACTAAGTAGAGATAGAATCCATGTGAGGTGTGGTTTACTATCACTTCATGCTTATGCTGCCTATTATCTCGTCTTTTCAGGTCCCAACCCTAGATGATGGGTGGTTTTTAGGGTCCCCAGCCTTTGCAGACCCTGTATTCCACATTTTTTTTCTCTCTAATGTTGATGAAAGCCCCACGGGCTAAAGTGGATCAAATACCTCTCTGGGTTTTGTGATTTGAGCCTGTTTCTAAGCTTGAAAATTCTCCACTCTTTCATTATTTCTTTGATAATTATAGAAATGTGTTCTTTTAAAAACATTGTCTTTTCTCAGTTTTCTTTAGCAGAAAGGCAGGTCTGAATTAACTCATCTTTAATGATCAAAAACGGAACTCTATCTTTTTAGGTTTTATCACTAAAACAAAAATTATACAAGGTACCTCAGTAACCCCCCTCCCAAGAAGGAACCATTGTTTTGAATTTAGTTTTCATAATTTCACACATTTGATACACAGGTGCGTATTCTCAAACAATGCATGGTACTGTTTATAAATGGCATTATACTATATTTTTCTGCAGCTTTCTTTTCTTGTCCAGTATGTTTTTGATATTTTGTTATGCTAGAGACATAGTATATTAATAATACTTGCCTCATGTATTCCTTATATGATTGCACCACTATTATTCATTCTCCTCTTGATGGACATTGGGGTTATTTGCATTTTAAAATGTGCAGCCTGGTCCAGGCCAAAATATTTGTATTTGACTTAACAAAGGTGAGAAAGCAGTTCCCCTCAGGCAATGAAAAGGCTTAGATGAAAGTTCGATGCTCAGAAATGTCCCAAGGGAAATTAAAAATTCTCAGTTAACAAATGAAGACCAGAACTTGATATATCTACAAAACGCTTTGAGTAAAAATTTGATTGCATATGATGAAGGAAGTGGGGGCCCCCATCCTTATCCAAAGGTCCTAAGTGTCCACTGGTACGTGGTGCTGGTTAGACAGATGACAGAACTGATTACCTAGCTGTGGTACTAGATCTCCTGGTGGTGGGGGTGGCAGGGGAGCTGGCTGTTGAGATGGCTTTGCTGCTGCAGTGTACACAGACCTTGGTTCCAGACCTGGGCCATCATGTGTAAGTCTCTTTACTTCATTTTCCTTACCCATACTGATGTTTTGCAGTCTTTTAATGTACTTACTCCTTTTTGATAAACTTTAAAATCCTTTGCCTCCCTTCATACTGCTTTTTCATCCTTTGCTTTTTTCCTATAGCTTTCTTATGAAAATTTTCAAACATCCAGCAAAGTTGAAAGAAATTTACAATGAACAATCGCATGGTACCACTGGATTTTATAATGAGCATTTTGCTATTTTTGCTTCATTATCCATCTGTCCATCTATCGATGTCTCTTCCCATTTATCCATCCATCTTTTTTTTTCTGGTGTGTTGGACAGCAAGTTGCAGACATTAATATACTTTATCTCTAAACTCTTCAGCATGGATATTGTTAAGTTCAATGTTGGTTATTTTTCTAACTGAAGTAAAATTCACATACAATGAAATGCAGTGATCTCATGAGTACTATTCTATAAGGTCTGATAAATGGACATACCATATAATCCTAACCCCTATCAAGATACAGAACATTGCCAACAGCCCAGAAAGCATCCCCATGCTCCTTCCAAGTCAATCTCTGCCTTCACCCTCCACAGGTAACATTGTTCTGGTTTTTCTACCATAGATTAGTTACTTTTTATAACTTTTATTTGGAAATAATTTCAAACTTACAGAAAAGTTGTAAGAAAAATAATACGACAAAGACCACCCAGGTACTCTTCACCCAGATCCATCCCTCATTGACATTTGACTAATTTGATTTGGCATTTGCTTTCTTTCTATGTATATAGATTTTTTTAACCAGGCATGATGGCATGCACCTGTAATCCCAGCTACATGGGAGGCTGAGGCAGGAGAGTTGCTTGAGCCCAGGACTTTGAGACTAGCCAGAGTAACATAGTGAGACTCATGTCTCTAAAAAATTTTTTTAAACAAAAATAACAGATTTTTTTTTTCTGAAACACTTGAGATTAAGTAGCATGGAACCATAGATTAGTTTTGCCCCTTGTAGAAATTTTTATGAAAGTAATATATTCACGTAGTTAAAAGAATCAATAGTATGGAAGGCTTTAATGAAAAATAGCTGTCCCTTTTAACCATTCCCACCATTCTGTCCTGTCCTTAAGAGCCAATCTCTTTTTATTCTTTTAAATACTCCTTGTGGTAGTTACTTCCTCCTTCCTAAAATAGTGTTATATTGTTGTTTTTGTTTCAGCAATTTTAGACATTATCTAGTGATTTTACATTATGATAGATCCATTCATTATTAGTATTCACTCATTAAGCCATTCACTCAACAAATATTTTTCTGGGTGAACACAAATTTTTATTTCATCTTAGTAAATATCTAGAGGTGGGATTGCTAGGCCATATAGTCAGAGTATGTTTAACTTTGTAAGAAACTGACAAGCTAATTTGCAAAGGATATGTGCCATTTTGCATTCTCATCAGCAATATATGAGAATTCCAGGTGCTCTGCATCCTCACCAGGTTTTGTGAACATTATCAATTTTGGCCATTTAAGTAGGTGTGTGGTGATATCTCATTGTGGTCTACATTTTTATATCTCAATGACTAATGATATTGAGCATGTTTTTAATGTGCTTATAGTCATCTCTAAATACTTTTTGGTGAAATGTCTATTCAAGTATTTTACCCATTTAAAAAACTTTATTATCTTATTAATTTTCTTATTGTTGAATTTTAAAAGTTTATTGTATATTCTAGAAACAATTTCTTTGTCAGATGTGTGGTTTTCAAATATTTTCTCCCAGTCTGTGACTTGTCTTTTAAGTCACTTAACAGTATCTTTTGCAGAGGAAAAGTTTATAATTTTAATGAAGTCCTATTTATTATTTTTGTCTTGAATTGATAATGCCTTTGGTGTTGTATTTTAAGACTAATTGCCAAGTCCAAGGTCACAAAGATTTCTCTTATGTTTTATTCTAAAAGTTTATATAGCTTTATGTTTCATATTTAGGTTTATGATCTATTTTGAGCTAATTGTTGTATAAGGCGTAAGCTTCAGATATAAATTAACTTTTTTTTTTTCCTGCAAATGGATGCATATGGTTGTTTTCCCCATTTAAGTTTTTTTTTTTGGCCCAAAATTAATTGGTCATATTAGTGTGAGTCTACTTCTGGACTCTGCATTTTGTCCTATATGTTCTATATATTTGACCTATATTTTTATCTCTTTTTTTTTTTGAGGTAACCACTATTACTCCTGTGTATTTTTCCAGAGAATTCTATGCATATGTAACTATATATGTAAGTATATTTACTTTTCTTTTTTGAGCTTACTGAAATAGTCACATAATTTAAACACAATTTTGTACTTTTCTTTTTAAAAATTTAGCCTTATATCATAAAATGGGTCCATGTCAGTTCAGTCCAATTAGAACTATCTCATTTATTTTAATGGTTGCATAAAATTCCACTGTGTGGGTATGACATAATTAACTTATTTTTCGACACAGCTGCCTCTGTTATTGGATAATGATTTTAAAACAATTGTTTAGCTTGAATAATTTTTAAAAAATTTGTTTGTAGTGATGTGGTCTTATCATGTTTCTCAGGCTGGTCTGAATCTCCTGGGCTCAAGTATTTCTCCTGCCTCAGCTTACCAAAGTGCTGGGATTATAGGTGTGAGCCACCATGCCTGGCGTGCCTTTTTTTTTTTAATGGTACCCCTAGCAAACTAATACATTTACTATAATCAGGTTTTCTACAACTTGCTGCAAAAAATAGTCCCAATTCATGTCGTAGGCAAAGTCAGATATATGTGTGTGTGTGTGTGTGTGTGTGTGTGCGTGCACGTGTGCACGTGCATGTATATATACACACATATATATGCACACATATGTACTATGCACACACACACGTATATACACACACACATATATATGCACACACACACGTGTACTCTGTTTGTGTGTGTATTGAGTATCCATAAAACAAAATGCTCCAAAATCAAAAGCTTTTTGAGCACTGACATGATGCTCAAAGAAAATGCCCATTGGAGTATCTTGGATTTTAGATTTTCAGATTAAGAATGTTCTACCACTAAGTATAATGCAAATCTTCCCAAGTTTGAAAATATCCCAAATCCCAAACATTTCTGCTTACAAGCATTTTGGATAAAGGATACTCAGCCTTTACACACACACACACACTCACACACAGGCATATCCAACCTTATTCTTCTCCTTCTAGTGGTTTCTGGGCGGATGATTTTCAGTGTGATTGCAGGGATATTGGATTTCAAGGCTACTCTTGAGCTGAGGAGAGTGGTATGGGAATAAGTTCGGTTAAAATGCCTCAAAGCTCACTCTTTTACAGAAACTCAACCATTTTTCCTGAATAAATACTCCCTAGATTTCTGAAGGCCCTTGCTTAATTTCCAGAGGTCTTAAAATGTTGATTCTGACAATTATTTTCCAGTGTTCCCATTGCTTCTATGGAGAAAAGAATTTTTGGAGATCTTTATTTCACCATTTCTACTGATGTCACTTGGGAGATTTTTATAAAACAGATTTTTTTCCTGCATATTTTATTCTTTCTAAGTTTGGGTTCCATTATTTTCATTTTGTTTGTTTGCTTGTTTAATTTTGGAGGTCTTTCTCAAATTTATTCATTCATTCAACAAATATTGAATGTCTAAAATGTGTCAGGTACATCATGTGAACAAAATTAAAACAAAGACCATACTATCATGGAGTTTACATTCTAGTGGAATGTAATAATATAAATGTTAGATGATGTCTGCTGAGTGCTGTAAAGAAAAGTAAGGCAAGCTATGGAGAACAAGAGAGAGATGCAGATGTTGTTTATTGAGAGAGCAGGTGCAAAGGCACTGACATAAAAAGATATTTGATATAATTAAACAACCAGAAGACCAGTGTAAATTGAGTGTACTGAGCAAAGGGAAGAGTATTAAGAAGTGGATTTGGAAAGGAAAGGCCTTTGTGGGCCTGGAAATGGACTTTGGCTTTTACTTTGATCAAGGGACGAACCCATTGGAGGCTTTTTGTAAAGAAGAGTGACATCATTTGGATATGTCTCAGAAGTCCAACTGATGATTATATTGAGAATGGGCTGTAAGAGGTGAGGGTGGAAGATGGGAAACCAGTTGTGAGTGTATTGCAACAATCCAGGTGAGAGATAAAGGTGGCCTAGGTGAGCGTGGTGGAAATGGAGGTGATGATAAATGGTAGGATTCAAATATCTCATGAACCTTGGTGGTCAGTATATATTTAAGAGTGAGGCACAAAAGCATTTATTGAAAATCTGTCTGTGGTTGAGGATTGGTGACTGGTAGTCTACAATGAAGAGTGCTTACACAAGGAGCCAGACTTTTCCACTGGGACCCTCAAATATCATATGTAAGTATGTACACATCTTTTTTGCTCAGATAGGTCGTTTTCTTCAACAATATTCTTTCCATATCTTGGAGCAAGTTGGGAGATAAGCTTGAATGCTGTGAATTTTAAACCTAGCAGGTGAGAACTTGGGAACGAAGGTGGGCCCAGCCTCACAGGTTCAGGAGCAGACATTCAAGACATCTCCTTGTTTTAAGCTATAAGACTTACCTGCTGCTCACCAGCACAGCTAGTGTCTTTTAAATCCTGGACATCTTCATTTAATATCAACTTCATTTAATGTTTACAAAAATAAAACCTCATTTCTTGCCTGGATGCTTACGATGAGGGTGGGAACCTCAGAGAATATTTAGTCCATATACAGATATTCACCCAATGTCCTACTTTCTGTTCTGTACTTCAGACTTGCCTTATTGGTGCCTCTCAGGTTTTAAAGAGCAAATCAACTGGCTATGTTCTGCAGCCTCCTCTGTAGGCCTTTAAAGTTATAGCATTCTCCTCTGTGTTCCACTTCCAAAAATTGTTGAAGTTTTTCACCCACTGATGTCTTCTCTCCTAATCTTTTGGGTCTTATATGTTTGTGCCTTTTAAAAATTCATTTGCTGTCATTTTGGGAGCACTTGGGAGGGAAACGAGATAGATACATGCTGTCAACCAGCAAGTTTAACCAGGTAAATAGAGTTTTTTCACACTCGATACGACCCTCTGCAAATTTGGATTTCCTATCCCTGCACTGAGAACCATTGATATATTGGGCATCTAGCATTGAATTTTAGGGTTCTATTTTAGCGATAAACAGACATGAGTTTGATTTCCACTTACACTACTTACTAGTTGTGTGATCATGGACAAATCACCTAAGTTGCTTGGGCTGCAGTTTCTTCATGTTTAAAATAATATTATATTTTATGTGTGTGTGTGTGTGTGTGTGTGTACATACAAGTATATGTATTAATTATTCACATCCATTTTTAACATGAAGAAACTGAGGGTTCTGGGGATCTGATGTATAGCACAATCATTATGGTTAATAATGACATATTGTTTGCTTGAAATTTGGTAAGAGAGCAGATCTTAAATGTTCTTAAGACACACAATGCCAACTATGTGTGGTGAGTGATGTGTTAATTAATTTGATTTTGGTAATCATTATACAATATATACATATATTAAATCATGTTGTATGCCTTGAATCTATACCATTTTTATTTGTCAATTATACCTCAATTGAGTTGGAAAAAAATTGGAGTGATTATTATATCACATTAAATAGTTGTTATAAATGCTTAATGTGCTAAACTATGTAAACCTCTTAGCACAGACTGATCCATGCTCAATAAATGGTATATATTTCAATTAGCATAATGACCTCCAGTTTCATTAATAGTGTTGCAAGTGAAAGGCCAAAAAAGACAAACATGCCATGTTCTCACTTATTTGTAGGATCTAAAAGTCAAAACAATTGAACTCATAGACATAGAGAGTAAAAGGATGGTTACCAGAGGCTGGGAAGGGTAGTGGGAAGGTTGAGGTGAAGTAGGGATGGTTAATGGGTACAAAAAAGTAGAAGGAATGAATAAGATCTAGTATCTGATAGAGCAACAGGGTGACTATAGTAGATAATAAATTAATTGTACATTTAAAAATAACTAAAAGTGTAATTGAATTGTTTGTAACACAAAGTATAAATAAAGTTTGTAACACAGATAAAAAATTTATTTATGTTTGTAACACATAAATAAACTGAGAGAATAGACACCCCATTTTATGGGATGTGATTATTATACATTGCAGTACTCTATCAAAACATCTCATCTACCCCATGAATTTATACACCTGCAAAATTAAAAATAAAAATTAAAAAAAATAAACTTCTTATCTAAACTCATCTTTCTGCTGGGAGGAAGAATAATTTGGTGGGCATGAGGTGTGCTTACATTCCATAAGGTATGATTCATTAAATTGTATCTGTTTATAAATAAAAGAAGACCTTTTCCGTAGGAGGTATGACGACTGCCTACTAAATCTTACCATATAGTGAACACAGATCATCTTTTTCATTTGGTCATTCATTCTTTACTTCATTCATTTAACATTTGCTGACCTCTTACCATATGCCAGGCACCAGGATAGATGCTGGGAGACAGCACAGGCAAGACTCAGCAAAGCCGTTAAACAGGGGTAGATAGACAAGGAAGGGTGATTTTGAAACAATGTAATTGTGCTATGATGCAACACATGATGTTGTGATTGAGTAACTGTTTGATGTCTCTCTTCCACTATAAAAAGACCTTATCTATCTTATTTATTGCTATTGTCCTGGTATCTAACATTGTGCCTGGTACATGAGAGGTGCTCAATGAAACTTTTTTATTGAAAAAATGATGTGTAATGAAAATCTTTCTTTGATAAATGTACATAGAAAATGCTGTATTTGACAATTTTACCTTTAATTCTTTTTTCTTTTTCTTTCTTTTTTTTTTAAATTTGAGACAGAGTTTCACTCTTGTTTCCCAGGCTGGAGTGCAGTGGCGTGATCTTGGCTCACTGCAACCTCCGCCTCCGGAGTTCAAGCGATTCTCCTGCCTCAGCCTCCTGAGTAGCTGGGATTACAGGTGTACACCACCACACCCAGCCAATTTTATACTTTTAGTACAAACAGGGTTTTTACATGTTGGCCAGGCTGGTCTCAAACTCCAGAACTTCAGGTGATCCACCGGCGTCAGACTCCCAAAATGCTGGGATTACAGGTGTGAGCCACAGCGCCTGGCCATTACCTTTAATTCTTAAGAGGAAAGCATTCTTGCAAATGGTGTGTTTTCAATGAGTGAGTGAGTGGCTGAATATTTGGCGAAAGGTGAGCCAAGGATAAGAGGAAGTACATCACTGTTCAACAAACATTTCCTGAGTGCCAACTCTGTGCCAGGCATGGTGTAGGGTATGGAGGATACAGAGATGAAAAACACATAGCTTTTGCCCTTAAGGATCTCCAACTCTAGCTTGAAGACACACATGTGAACAGTAAATAACAGTGCAATATGATAAAGGCCATAAATAAAATTCAGATCAGATATAAATCCTAAGCTTTAGGGCTTTGGGTAAGGCTAGAGCCATTAAACATGATTCTGAAGACATGTTCCATTTTCTACAATAAGATTCAGTGGGGAAACAATTGCTGAGACAATCTATTATATATTTTTCAGAGAAAGTATGGAAATCTCATTATCGTTAATGGCAATAGAATAGAGAAGAAAATAGAATGAAGAGCAATATCTAAATAAGCTACCATTATATATGAAATAGAGTCACTTAGTGGTTAAGTGATGTTTGTTAGGAAGTTATCTTGGCAGTTGCTTTTAGAAAAAGAAGATCAAAAGCATACCAAGAATGCCAGTTAATGCCATCATTATTTGCTTAGTACAAATTTACAGGAAAATGTGTTCATGAAAATAAAATATCATCTAAAGAATTGAGAATGATTTTCATCTTTATTGTTGTGTATCACTTTTCCTTTAAAAAGCAAACAAACATATTTATCACTTTACTATAGGAAACAGTGACTGAGTTAATAAAGAAGGTATACTAGGTAAGAAAATTAAATAACTATGGCTTAGAAGTCACTGCTACATCCAAACAACAAGTAGAAAACTAAAGAAAACTAACATGTATTTTTAGATCCATCAGAGAAGTGAGGTCATTGGGCAAACCACTTCAACAAAAGTGGAAGAGACAAGCAGACACAGAGAATCATAACTTACCAGAGCAGAAGCCCCAAAGGAGAAACCTCCCCAGAAACCAGTTATGGGGTAGGAAAGCCTTAATAATAATTGACAAATTGCTGGAGGCTCAGTGTCGACAACTCTCAGAGTTAAAAACTACAGGGGAATCCAGTCATAGAGAGACCTATGTTTTGTGAATTTTACCTCCAGGAGTTCTACATGTCCTCACAGTGAATACTGGGGAAAAATCCTTTTTTGATTCCAGCAGGCATTAAGGGGAAATAAATCATTTTGAGATACACCACAGCATTCTGTTCTTCTTCACAAGGCCAGCCCTCAGAAGAAACTATTTTTTTTTCACCGATGTAACCTGCTGGGGTGATATCAAAGCCTAACCTACCTGACAGAAGGGAAATACTCAGCTCCAGTTCCAGCTCCCTCTAGCTTTCCTCATGTGAAAAAAGAAATACTGGACTCCAGACCCCTCCAGCCATCTTGTCCCACCTAAGACTTGCTGGGGAATGGTGGAGGAAGGAGGCATGACTGAGAAACACTGGTGAAGTTCACAGACCAGGGGCGCAGGCTCACCAAAAGATTGAGACTTAATCATAGGATTACAGAATGCTTTCCCTCCTCCCACACCTTACCGCTACATTACTAAAGGCCTTTTCCTACTGTTCCTTTTACCCAGTACATCATGTCCACTTTTCACCAAAAAATTATGAAGCATACTCAAAGGCAAAGCAAAAACAAAAATGAAACCACAGTTTGAAGAGACTGAACCAACATCAGAACTAGGGTCAGATATGGCTGGAATGTTGGAATGATCAGATTAGGAATTTAAAAAAATAGACAACATGCCAGAACAGATGGATAATGTAAGCAGAGAGCTAGAAATTCTAAGAAGGAATTTAAAAATGCTCAAGATAAAAAAACTATAACAGAGATGAAGAATGCCTTTGATGGGATCATCACTAGACTAGACACAGTGAGGAAAGAATTTGCACTTGAGGACATGGTAATAGAAACTTCCAAAACAGAACAAAGACTTGGGAAAAAATATAGTACAAAATATCTTTAAAAATGCGAGACAATTACAAAAGGTATAGTATGCATAATGGAATACCATAAGGGAAAGGAAAAGACAAAGGAACAGAAGCAATGTTTGTAGCAATAATGACTAAACAAAACAAAATAAAACAAGCCTACACCTTGGCATATCATATTCAAACTGCAGAAAATCAAAGATAAAGCAAAAATCTTGAATGAAGCCAGAGAAACCACCTTAACCCTAGAGGGGCAAAGATAAGAATTACATCTGATTTTTCCTCAGAAACCAGTCAAGCAAGAACAAGGTAAAATAAAATTAAACATTTAAAGTGTTGAGAGAAAAAGACTCACCAATCTAGAATTCCTTACCTTGCCAATTTATCCTTCAAAAGTGGAGAAATAAATACATTCTCAGAAAAAAAAATTGAGGGAATTTATGTCAGTAGACCTGTCTTGCAAGAAATGTTAAAAGAAGTTCTTCAGAGAGATGGAAAATGATATAGATCAGAAATGCAGGTCAATATAAAGAAATGAAGAGCATGGGAGAAGGAATAAGTGAAAGTAAAATAAAACCTTTTATTTTTCTTATTCTTAGTTGATCTGACAACAGTTTATTCAACATAATAATAGCAACAATATATTTGGTTATGTGTGTGTGTGCGTGCGCGCACATGTGTGCATTTGCTAGGTATGTTTATATAAAAGGGAAATGAATGACAGTGATGATGCAAGGTACAGGAGTGGTGAGTTAAGAACATTTTGCTATTGTAAGGTATTTGCCATATCCGTGATACCCATTTGGGTGACAGACAGTATAAAGTGGTATACTGTTATTTGAAATTGAACTTGGATTAGCTGCAAATATGTATTGCAAATTCTAGGGTAACCACCAAAAATAGTCGAAAAATTATAACAGATATGTTATGAAAGGAGAGAAAATGGAATCTCATGAAATGCTCAGTTAAAACCACAAGAGGCAGGAAAAGTATGAAACACAAAAACAGGAACAAAAAACAAAGGCAAGAAGTAGAAAACTATAGTAAATATAGCAGATATTATAATAATCCAACTGTATCTATAATCACTTTAAGTATCAATGGTCTAAATACACCAGTTCAAACAGATTTCTGGCCAGCTGCTATGGCTCACACCTGTAATCCCAGCACTTTGGTAGGCCAGGGCAGGGAGGTTGTTTGAGGCCAGGAGTTCAAGACCAACCTGGGCAATATAGTAAGACCCCATCTCTACAAATATTTTTAAAATTAGCCAGGTGTGGTGATGTGTGCCTGTAGTCCCAACTACTCAAGAGGCTGAGGCAAGAGGATCACTTGAGCCCAGAAGGTTGAGGCTGCAATGATCTGTGATGTGACACTCCACTCCAGCCTAGGTGATTTAGTGAGATCTTGTCTTAAATAAATAAATAAATAAATAAATGATGGATTTCACAGAAAGACAAATACCACATGTTCTCACTCATAAGTGGGAGCTAAATAATGTATACACATGGATGTAGAGTTTGGAATGATAGACAATGGAGACTTGGAAAGGTGAGGGGGTGAGAGGTGGGTGGGTGAGGAGAAATTATTTAATGAGTACAATAGACATTATTTGGGTGATGAATATCCCGTAAGCTCTAACTTCACCACTATGCAATCTATGCATGTAACGAAAGTGCATGTGTACCCCATAATGCATACAAACAAAAGAGTTTATCAGAGTGGATTAAAAAAACCTATGTGTTGTCTACAAAAAACCCACTTTAAATATAAAGACATACAGGTTAAAAGAAATAAAGATAAACTATGATAACACTAATCAAAACAAAGTGGAAGACACTATGTTAATTTCAAACAGAGCAGACTTCAGGGCAAGGAAAGTTATCAAGGATAAAGAGGGGCATTGCATAATGATAAAGAGGTCAGTACTCAAAGAAGACACAATATCCCTAATGTGTACGCACCTAACAATAGAACATCAAAGTACATGAAGCAAAAACTGACAGAATTATAAGGATAAATAGATGAATTCAGTGTTATTGTTAGAGACTTAACCACATCTTTATCAGAAATGAACCGATCCAGCAGGCAGAAAATTAGTAAGGACAAAGTTGAACTCAACAGCACTATCATTATGCAATATTCTAAATCCTTTGTTGTCATTTCAATAATGTTCATAGCATCTTCACTAGGAGTAGATCCTATCTCAAGAAACCACTCTCTTTGCTCATCCATAAGAGGCAACTCCTTACTCATTTAAGTTTTATCATGAGACTGTAGCAAATTAGGTTCCTCTTCTAATTCTAGTTCTCTTACATTTTCTACCACATCTGCAGCTACTTCCTCCACTGAATCCTCAAACCCCTGAAAGTCATCCATAAGGGTTGGAATCAGCTTCTTCCAAACTCTTGTTAATGTTGATATTTTGACCTCCACCCATGAATCATGAATGTCCTTAATGGCGTCTATATGGTGAATCCTTTCCAGAAGGCTTTCAATTTACTTTGCCCAAATACATCAGATAAATCAATATCTATGGTAGCTATTGCCTTATGAAATGTATTTGCTAACTAATAACACCTGAAAGTCAAAATTATTCCTTGATCTCAGGGCTGCATAATGGATATTGTGTGTATTACTCCATTTTCGCACAGCTCTAAAGGACTACCTGAGACTGGGTAATTTATAAAGGCCAGGCACAGTGGCTCACTCTTGTAATCCTAGCATTTTGGGAGGCCGAAGCGGGCGGATCACAAGGTCAGGAGGTTGAGACCATCCTAGCTATCACGGTGAAACCCCGTCTCTATTTTAAAAATATATATATAAAGAAAAGAGATTTAATTGACTCACAGTTCCACATGGCTGGGGATGCCTCAGAAAACTTACAATCATGGTGGAAGGTAGAAGGAAAGCAAGGCATGTCTTACATGATGGCAGGGAGGAGGGGACACTGCCGCATACTTTTAAACTGTCAGACCTTGTGAGAACTCACTATTACAAGAATAGCATGGAGGAGACTGTCCCCACGATCAAATTATCTCTCACCGGGTCTCTCCTCTGACACTTGGAGATTACAATTTGACATGAGATTTTAGTGGAGACACAGAGTCAAACCATACTATTGTGTTAGCAGGCATGAAGACAACATTCATCTCCTTGTACATTCCCATCAGAGCTCTGGGGTGACCAGGTGCCTTGTCAATGAGCAGTAATATTTTGAAAGAAATCTCTCCTGAGCAATAGATCTCAAGAGTGGGCTTAAAATATTCAGTAAACCATGCTGTAAACATATGTGCTGTCATCCAGGCTTTGTTATTCCATTTGTAGAGCACAGGCAGAGTCACTTTAGCATAATTCTTAAGGGCCCTAGGATTCTCAGAATGATAAATCAGCATCGGAGGGGTGGCTGGCAAGATGGCCAAATAGGAACAGCTCCAGTCTGCAGCTCCCAGCAAGATCAATGCAGAAGGTGGCTGATTTCTCCATTTCCAACTGAGGTATGTGGCTCATCTAACTGTGACTGGTTAGACAGTGGGTGCAGCCCACGGAGGGCAAGCAGAAGCAGGGTGAGGCCTTGCCTCACTCGGGAAGTGCAAGGGGTTGGGGAACTCCTTCCCCTAGCCAACGGAAGCCATGAGGGACCATGCAAGATTCATAAAACAAGTTCTTAATGACCTACAAAGAGACTTAGACTCCCACACAATAATAGTGGGAGACTTTTTAACACCCCACTGTCAATATTAGACAGATTAATGAGACAGAAAATTAATAAGTATATTCAGGACTTGAACTCAGATCTGGACCAAGCGGATCCAATTTACATCTACAGAACTCTCTACCCCAAATCAACAGAACATAAATTCTTCTCAGCACCACATCACACTTATTCAAAAATTGACCACATAATTGGAAGTAAAACACTCCTCAGCAAATGCAAAAGAACAGAAATCATAGCAAACAGTCTCTCAGGCCACAGTGCAATCAAATTAGAACTCAGGATTAAGAAACTCACTCAAAACCACACAACTACATGAAAATTGAACTACTTGCTCTGAAACGACTACTGGGTAAATAACGAAATGAAGG
This sequence comes from Cheracebus regulus, assembly GCA_963574635.1. NCBI lineage: Eukaryota > Metazoa > Chordata > Mammalia > Primates > Pitheciidae > Cheracebus > Cheracebus regulus. Next base: position 31,019 of record CAUYQU010056401.1, read on the forward strand.
CAGAAATAAGTAAGTTCTTTGAAACCAATAAGAGCAAAGACATGACACACCAGAACCTCTGGGACACAGCTAAAGCAGAATTAAGAGGGAAATTTATAGCACTAAGTGCCCACAGGAGAAAGCAGGAAAGATCTAAAATCTGTTGATTAGTGTAGTTATCTTCATCAATGCTCTTTTTTTCTTATAGAAAAAGAGAGAAAAGGAGAAAGAAAAAAGGAAACAGGAAAAGAAAGAAAAAAGAATGAAAGAGAGAAAGAAAGAGGACGAGAAAGAGGGAGAGAGAATGGGATTCTTGTTTTATTGCCCAGGCTAGAATACAGTCTAAAAATGGGTATTAAAAACCTCTTTTATGCCAATAATTATGTTTAACAATGGAGACAGGAAGGAATAGGGGATGAAAATAACAAACAAGCATGATTTTCGTCTCTGATAAACCAGCTAATTTTTAAATTTTTTTATAGATGGGGTTTTGCTGTGTTGTCCAGGCTAGTCTCAAACTTGTGAACTCAAGCGATCCTTGCACCTCGGCCTCCCAGAGTGCTGGGATTACAGGCATGAGCCACTGCACCCAGGCTAAAGTAATCTAGACTAATTATCTGCATATATGAATGTTGGTGGTGTTGAGGGAATACAGGAATCAAGTGCGTATACAGCGCTTAAAGACAAGAATTGACTATGCTTGCTTGCTAGCTTTTTTATTGTGGTAAAGAATACATAACATGAGCTCTAGGCTCTTGCTGCAATTTTCAGTGTAGAGATCATTACGATATTGCTAACTATGAGCACAAAGTTGTACAGCAGCTCTCTAGAACTTTTCCATCTCACATAACTAAAACTACACCTGATGAGCAGCAATTCTTCCACTTTTCCCTCCCTTCAGTCCCTGGCAACCACCATTCTATTTTCTGCCTCTATGAGTTTAACTATTTCAGACACCTCATGTAAGTGGAATTATGCAGCATTTGCTTCTCTATGTCTGGCTTATTTCACTTAGCAGAATGTCCTTGAGTTCCATCCATGTTGTAGCATATGACAGGATTTCCTTCTTTTAAGGCTGAATAGTATTCCACTGTGTATAGGTATCAGATTTTCTTTATGCATTCATCCACTGATGCACATTTAAGTCCTTTCCACCTCTTGTCTATTTGAATAATGTTGCAATGAACATGGGAGTGAAGATAACTTTTCGAGCTTCTGATTTCAATTCTTTTGGATAAAAAAGCATGG
>CAUYQU010056402.1:0-11016 GCA_963574635.1 Cheracebus regulus
GGCCCTCTTGGTTCTGAACACCCTACTTAACTTCCCCCCTGCGTTTGCCTCCCCAAGTGTTGGTATTTCCGGTGTTCCCCACCTTGCCCCCCCTTTTTTTTTTTTTTTTTTTTTTTTTTTTTTTTTTTTTTTTTTAAGATGGAGTCTCGCTCTCACTCAGGCTGGAGTGCAGTGGTGTGATCTCGGCTTGCCGCGACCTCTGCCTCATGGGTTCAAGCGATTCTCCTGCCTCAGCCTCCCAAGTAGCTGGGACTATAGGTGCCTGCCACCACGCCTGGCCAAATATTGTATTATTAGTAGAGATGGGGTTTCACCATCTTGCCAGGCTGGTCACGAACTCCTGACTCAGGCTATCCGCCTACCTCAGCCACCCAAAATGCTGGGATTACAGCATTTTGGGATTACACTTGCCACAGTTTTTGACTTAAAGTCTATTGTGTCTAATAGTTCCCACAGTTGCTGTCTTTTGGCTACCATTTGTATGGCTCTTTTTCCATCCCCTCAATTTTAGCCTGTGTGCTCTTGTATCTAAAATGAAACTCCTGTAGATAGCACATAGTTGACTCTTGTTTTGTTTTTTTAAATCCATTCAGCCACTATGTCTTTTTTTCTTTTTTCTTTTTTATCCCTTGTAGACTAAGTATCATCTGACTATATATGTCTTTTGATTGGTGAGTTTAATTCATTTACATTTAAAGTAATTATTGATAGGTAAGGACTTACTGTTGTCATTTTTTTTATTTCTGTTTTATAGATTATTTTTTCTTCTCTCTTTGTGATTTGATGATTTTTTTTGACAGTGATATGCTTTGATTATTCTCTCTCAATATTTTGTGTGTCTACTGTAGGTTTTTTGTGTTTACCCTGAAGCTTGCATAAAATATAGTTATAAAAGTTTATTTTAAAGCTGACAAAGTTATTCTTATTACCTCTTTCTTTTAATTTTTACACTAGGGTTAGAAATAATTTATACATCACCATTACTTTATTATGTTTTTATGTTTTGGCCCATATATTTACCTTTACTAGCAAGTTTTGTGCTTTATATGCTTTCATGTTGCTGTTTAGCATTTTTTCATTTCAACTTGAAAAACTTCCTTCAGCACTTCCTATAAGGCAAGTCTAGTGGTGATTAATCCCCTCAATCTTTGTTTGTCTGAGAAGTCCTTGTCTTTCCTTCATTTTTATAGGACAGTTTTCTGGGCATGGTATTCTTGATTAGTAAGGTTTTTTTTTTTTTCCCCCGTTCAGTATCTTTTATTTTTGTTGTTGTTTTGAGACAGGGTCTCACTTTTTTGCCTAGGCTGCAGTGTGGTTTTATGATCATGGCTCCCTGAAGCCTTGATTTCCTCAGCTCATGTTATTCTCCCACCTCAGCCTCCTCAATAGCTGAGACTACCAGCATGGACCATCACACCCAGCTAATTTTTGTATGTAGATATGGGGTCTTACTATGTTTCCCAGGCTGATTTTGAACTCCTCGGTTTAAGTGATCCTTCTATCTTGGCCTCCCAAAGTGCTGAAACTACAGATGTGAGCCACTGCACCCAGCCAGCACTTTGAATATATCATCTCACTCTATTCTGGCCTGTAAGGTTTATGCTGAGACATACTCTGACAGTCTTATGGGGATTTCTTTTCATATAAAGAGTCAGATTTATCTTGCTGTTTTCAAAATTACCTCTTTGTTTTTGTGTTTTGACAATTCAATTTTAATGTGTCTTGATGTAGAACTCTTTAGGTTTAACCTATTTAGAGAATTTGGGCCTCATAAATCTGGATGTGAATTTTCTCCAGATTTGGAATTTTTTTCAGTAATCATTTCTTTAAGGTTTTATGCTTCTTTCTATTCTCTTTTTGGAGGTGCTGCAATGCGGACATTGGTTCCCTTGATGTTGTCCCACAAGTCTCACAGGCTTTCTTTATTCTTTTTCATTCCTTTTTTTGTTCCTTTGGATAATTTCAAATGACCTGTCTTCAAGTTTGCTGATTCTTTCTTTTATTTGATTGAGTCTGCTGTTGCTGCTCTCTGTTGGATTTTTCAGTTCATTCATTGTATTCCTGTTTTGAGACAGAGTGTCACTCTGTTGACCAGGCTGGGAATGCAGTGGTGTGATCACTCTAGCCTTAACCTGCTGGCTCAGGTGATCCTCCCATCTCAACCTCCCAGGTCGCTGGAACTACAGGTGTGTGCCATCACACTCAGCTAATGAAAACAATTGTCTTTGTGTGTAGATGAGGTCTCACTATGTTGCCCAGGCTGATCTCAAACTCCTAAGCTCAATTAATCCTTCTGTGTTGGTCTCCTGCAGTGCTGGGATTACAGGCATGAGCCACTGCGCCTGGCCCATTTTTAAATAAAATTTAATAACAAGGAAAATCTTCATTAAAAAGTGTCAAGTAACAAAAACAGGCTACAAAACTGTATGTACATAGTTTGGTCCCCAAATATCTATACTTGGTATGTGTGTATGTACAAACAATAACATACATAAAACCTGTAAGGAAAATTATTAGTAGTGTTTGCCTGAATGCTAGATGACTTAAAAATACTTTTCAATAGTATTCATACTCCACACTATATGATACACTCAGGATAGTTTGAAAGAAGTCAATATAAAAAAAAACAGAGACTAGGCTGGGTGTGGTGGTTCATCCCAGCACTTTGGGAGGCTGAGATGAGTGGATCACCTGAGGTTGGGAGTTTGAAACCAGGCCGGCTAACATGATGAAACCCTGTCTCTACTAAAAATACAAAATTAGCTGGACATGGTGGCTTGCGCTTGTATTCCTAGCTACTTGAGAGGCTGGGGCAGGAGAATTGCTTGAACCTGGGAGGCGGAGGTTGCAGTGAGCTTAGATCTCGCCATTGGACTCCAGCCTGGATGATAGAATGAGACTCCATCTCCAAAAAAAAAAAAAAGAAGAAAAAGCAGAGATGAGATACAAAGTTAGAACAAGGGAATTTTGATGTTTTGGGTTTCTGGGTCCAGTCACATGTAAATTTACCTCATTACCCTTTGCATAGTTTTTTTGAATATACAAATCTTACCCACATTTGGTTTTTTGTTTAGTTTATATTTTTGTTGGTTTAAACAGTTTCTATCACTTGAATCAAATTTGTGTCATTTGAGTCATCAAGTTTGGGGTAATTTGTTATGGCAGCATAGAAAACTAATACACCTGCCTACCCTCTAATTTCCCTCTACTTCCTTCTTGGAGCAACTGGATGTTCAAGATGCTGCTTTTGCATTTGTGAATCACAATGTGGACTGTGATCGAGATCTGGTCTATTGCCTATTCTCTAGGACTATACTTAACACTAGAACAATTAAAAAATGGAAAAAACGAAACAGATCTTTTGGTTACATAATTTTGGATTGCTTGATTCAAATAATTCAGGTGAATTTTTTCAAGTAGAATGAGTTTTTTCTTTTCTAAAACAAAGCAGCTAAATAAATACTGAATTGATAAATGACTATTTTTTTTTTATAAAGATGGGGTTTCACCATGTTGGTCAGGCTGGTCTTGAACTCCCGACCTCAGGTGATCCGCCTGCCTTGGCCTCCAAAGTGCTTGGATTGTAGGCGTGAGCCACCGTGCCCAGCCATGACTATTTTTTATACAATTCAATATTTTTACTTTCAACATGATTATTTCTAAATGTAATTTATTTGTTTTTCATCAGATGACTCACATTTACACTCACTTAAAAAATTTATCCTCACTGAAATTGCTTATTTTTACCCTGAATTTAGTGATTGCTCCTGTTTCATGCCAGGTGTTCTTTGGGTGGAATCTGAGGCCAGGTAGCTCCCTAGAGTCTCTGAGTTCTCTATTACAACTGTGAAAGGGAAAATGAGTTGTCATTTTCAAGTATTGACAACTTGAAAGTATTGACACTTTACAAGTATCGTCACAATACTTGTAAATTGATTAGTGTTTCTTGCTTCAGAGACAGATGTGACCTCTTCAGAGGGTGGTGCCAGCTTCTGTAGGCCAAACTCCTTCTGAATTGAGCAGGTAAAAATATGCTCCTGCCTACTGAGTTGGAGGAATGAAGGAATATAAAAGGCCCAGTTTATTTCCCATATCTTGGAATTATGGAACTGGGGCAGATGAGTGCATCATCTGGAGATACTGAGCCCAGGACAGAGGTGAGGCTTACTCAAGGTCACAGGTCATGACAGTGGCACAGACTCCCTGGGGCTCTGCTTTATACCACAGGTTCTGTCTCATTTGGCAAATAACCAGCTGTTTTCAGGGTGCAGTTGGTGCTCCAACTTGCCTCTGTGCTTGTCTTGTGCTGTGCCTTCTGTCTGACTCTTCCAGTTTGCCCCTTCCCCCTGGTTTATTGTCACTGGTCTTTCTAAATGCTGCTCACATCACTCTTCTGGGGAGCTTTCTCTGACCTCCAGTCTCCTAGGGCACAGCCCATTTGGTGTGCTTTCTGGAAACTCAGAGCACTATGTGGATTTCTTTGTCTTAGTACTTATCATCCTGCATGCATATGGAAATCAACTGTTTCCTTGTCTGTCTTCCAATAATCTCTGAGTCTTCAAAGGTATGAGCCTGGTTTTATCCATATCTGTATCCTAAGCATTCTTCACAATTCCAGGCTCACAGTAGGAGCATTATTAATAGTAATATTGGCTTATTAATTGGATTATTGTATTACCCAATTAATAAGCCAATATTTAATAGTTAATACTATTAATACTATTACATATCAATGAAAGAATTATGTTATCCAATTAATAAGCCAATATTAATAGTTAATACTATTAATACTATTACCTACTAATGAGATAACCTATGGTATATGCTTAGCACAATGCATATATTATCTCATTAGTCATTACAATAAGTTTGTGAAATAGATATTTTAACCTCTGTTTTACAGAGGAGAAAACTATGTCTTAGAATGGTTAATTTGTTCAAGGTTATACTACTAGCAAGTGATAGAGCTTAGACTCCTACTTAGGTCTATTGGACTCCAAAACTCTCTTCAATAAATTATTATTTTTAGTTTTTAGAGACAGGTTCTTGCTCTGTTGCCCAGGCCAAAGTGCAGTTGTATGATCATATCATAGTTCACTGTAGTCTTGAAGTGCTAGGCTCAAGTGATCTTCCTGCCTCAGCTTCCCAAGTAGCTGAGACTGCAAGTGTGCACCACCATGTCTGGCTAATTTTTAAAAGTTTTTGGAGAAATAGGGTCTTGGTATCTTGCTCAGACTGGTCTTAAACTCTTGTCCTTGGGCAGTTTTCTGCCTTGGCCTCCTAAAACTCTGAGATTACAGGTGTGAGCCAACACATCCAGCCTCTGTTCAAGAAATTGTTGATGAAAAGAAGAATGAACCAGTGAGCAAAAGACACTATGCTGGGCCTATGGGAAGCATACAGACCAGTTGTTTATTTTGCTAATGCATCCTGCTAGGTGAGGAAACAGGTACATAAATACTAAGGCCTAATATAGACCCAACCATAATAGGGTCACAGAGAAAGTGTTTTGAGGGTCCAGAGAAGGGAGTAAGTTCTTCCATTGGGAGTGAAGTGTGAGGAGGTTTCCTGAGGTTAGAGGACATTTGAATCAAGCGCAGTAGGATGGTAGAATTCAGACAGGTAAAGATGGCAGATGGGGCAGTGGTCAAGGTAGTCCTGCAAACATACTGGAAGAAACAGCACTGTTGAAATGCAGAAGGAGGAGGGAGATCCTGGGAACACTAACCAGTTTGGTTACTGGGATGGATTTATGATGTGTGAGGAGAGGGGGTAGGGGAAGCCAGAAACAGGTTGGCACTAGGTGGTAGAGGACCTTGAATGTCAGGCTGGGGCCTTTGAGTTTTCTTCAGTGGATGTGGGGAGCCCCTGACAGTTTTGGGTCAGAGTGACCTGACTCATTATGCAGGATAGAGTGAAGGAAAGGGAGACTTGGGAGACCAGAAGAGACTGTTACAATAATCCAAGGAGGGATGATGTGGCCTGGCCTGGGATGCTGATGGGGTTAGTGACAAGGAAAACACTAGAAGAAGCATTCCTTAGGAATAATCCATGGGGTCTAGAAGTTGACTAAGGGATGAAATTTGGGCAAGAGTCAAAGAAATAGCATGGGGTCAGAAGGCCTGGGTTCTGATTCCAGCTGAGTCACATGGCCTCCCTGGGCCTTTCTGTCCCACTTGTGAAAGGCAGGCGATAAGTTATGCCATGTCTAGTGGCTTTTCCCGGGGTTATGTTCAAAGTACTCTCTAATTTCCTGGTCTTCAAAGGATGCTGAGCAAGATGTAACTGAGGCAAGCAGATTTTGGAGGTGCAGACCAGCTGGCTTCCTTGGGGTGGTGAGCTGATTCTGGGCTCCTCTGTGAGGTAGCTGAGAAGCTGCGATTACCGTTACACATAGATAATCACCATGTTAGGTACTCTGCATGTTAGGCAATTGCCATGTTAGGTACTCTGCTCCCTTAAACATTTTTGCCCGTGGAGGTATGTTGGCATGACTTGTTATTGCCTAAATTGTGTACCTCCAGAGAGGGGAGTGTGTGGCTTCTTGGCTTCTCAAAGTACCAACCCATTGGTCGATAAGGCTCAAGTTATGGGCCTTGCTAAGGGTTGCAGAGAAAGATCCAAAGTGTCAGAAATTTAGAGAACTCCCCGGAGTCTCCTCTCAGTTTCTCCACCCACAGACCATTAGGCTTTAGGCTCCATCCAGAAGCTAAGTCTGACACAGCTAGAGATATGGGAAGAGGATCCTAAATAGCATGATGCAGAAACCCCAGAAAGTTTGGAGGCCAATGGCTGAGGAATTAGAAAGATGGTGGAGGCAGGTTGCTGAGAAGCAAAGAGGGGAAGAGACTTGTTAGGGTGACACAGTGAGTCAGGTGAAACAAGGACTGGAAGCCAGAGTTTTGAGTTGCTTCTCAGAGATTTTTTAATTCTTTCCTTCCCCCAAGACACCCTCTCTGGGCATATATATACATATGTGTGTATATGTATGTATATATGTATATATGTATATATATATATATGTATGTATATGTACAGAGTGAGGTCCTGTCTCAAAAAAATGTAAATATATATGCATATACATATATGTATATATGTAAAAAATATACACATATGCATATATATGTATACATATATGTCTCACTTTGTAGCCTAGGCTGGAGTGTGAACACTGCTCCCTGCTGCCCCAACCTACTGTCCTCAAGTGATCCACCCACCTCAGCCTTCCAAAGTGCTGGGATTATAGGCATGAGCCACCATAACTGGCCAACACATATTTTTAATGTGCATTTATGAGCAATGTGTTCAAATCTAGTTATGCCCTTCATTAGCTGTGCGACCTTGGGTGAGTTACTTAATCTCTCTAAATCTCAGTTTCCTTATCAACAAACTGAGGATGATAGCAACTGTGTCATAGGGGTATTGTGAGGATTAAAGGAGATAATGTTTGCAAAGCACTTCCTGCAACGCTCTATAAATGCTAGCAAGGAATTGATTAATGATAGCTCTTTTCTTCTTCTTTTTTTTTTTTTTTTTGAGATGGAGTCTCACTCTCTTGCCCAGGCTGGAGTACAATGGCACAAACTCAGTTCACTGCAACTGCTTCTCCCCGGGTTCAAGTGATTTTCCTGCCTCAGCCTCCCGAGTAGCTGGGATTACAGGTACCTACCACCATGCCCAGCTAATTTTTGTATTTCTAGTAGAGACAGGGTTGCAACAGGTTGGCCAGGCTGGTCTCGAACTCCTGACTTCAGATGATCCACCCGTCTTTACCTCCTAAAGTGCTGGGATTCCAGGCATGAGCCACTGTGCCTGGCCCTTTTTTTATTCTTCTAACAATGGTCTCTTAGAGAACCACTGCTTTGGTCTAAAGGAGAGAAGATTTGGCACAAAGCCCTGAACTTCACCCTCTTTCTTGGACTTGCTCCACCGTCCCATATGCTTTCTTTCCTTCCCTCACCACTTTGGACTTGTCCTGGCTCTGACTGTCCCTTCTCTCTCTCTCTCTCTCTCTCTCACACACACACACACACACACACACACACACACACACACACACACACACACAGACACTGTCAAACTGAGAGAGCTTTAAGCCACCTTCAGTTCATGTAGGCATTTTTTTTGAAGGAGGTTTCCAAAGACAATCCCTCTCATACTGCCTGGTTTCTTCCTTGCCTTGAGAGGGGGCTCCAAAGTGATTTTCAGAGTACGTACCATACCTCTTTTTTCCCTGTTTTAGGACAGCCAACTCCCTTGTTTAATACCTTCGTTGTAGAGTGCTTCCTTCCACACAGTGAGGGCCCCTTGTTCTCCCATCCCTTCTATGGACATAACAGTCATACTTCTTCCCCTTTGAAGAGAATGGTGTGTATTCTAAACTCATCCACATCTTCCACCATCCTTTGAGTCTCATGTGAAGATAGGTGAGTAAAGATGGTTGCTGGCATTTGATGCATGGGGAAACTGAGTCCCAGGGACTTGAAGTGACTTGTCCAAGGACACAAAGTAAGTTAGTAGCAGACTCAGGACTTAATCCAGGAATCTTAATTCCTAGTCCAGTATTCTTGCCTTTATGTAAAATTCCTGGAGGAATTCCTATGGCTAGGTTAATTGGCATCCAAGGACTTTAACCACACAGTCCTAGGTCTGTCTCTCTAATTTTCAGTCTCATTCCCTTCATGCTTTCTCCTCAGGGGCCTTTGTACTTGCTCTTTTATCTGAGAGGCCTTTCTCCCAGAAATCCACGTGACTCAATTAATTCCTTTTTCCTTTGATACCATCAGGAAAGGCCCTCCTTGGTCACCTTTCTTCTTCCTGGCCCTCTTTATCTCCTTATTCTGCTTTATTTTTCTTCTTAACACTTATTATTGCCTGAGATGCCATGTTCTTATTTGCTTGCTTTTTAAAATCCATCTTTCACAATTAGACTCAGAACAGGGACTGCAGACCTGGGCTTCAGCCCTATCTCTCCCACCAACTCTCTGGTGATCTTGGCCAATTGTCCCTTTCCTGCCTCTGACAACTACTTTGTTTTCTATCACCATAGATTAATTAGTTTTGCCTGTTATAGAGCTGCATATAAATGAATAATACAGTGTATACTCTTATGTTTAACTTCTTTTCTCAATTCAGTATCTATGAGATTCATCCACGTTGTATGTATCAGTAGCTTGTTCTTTTTTCAAATTGATGAGTAGTATTCCATTGAGTTGATACACTACATTTTGTTTGTCCACTTACCTGCTAATGAACGTTTTGATTGTATCTAGTTTCTGGCTACTTTGAATAAAGCTGCTATGAACATTTGTGTACAAGTCTTTTTGTGGATCTATATTTTCATTTTTCCCAGGGGAATACTTCTATGTAAAGGCTGAGTCATAGGGTAGATGTAGGTTAAGATTTAGAAGAAATTGTAGGAGTTTGTTTTTAATAATGTTTTCTTTTTATTTTTTATAAAATAGAGATGAGGTCTCACTGTGTTGCCCAGGCTGGTCTCGAATTGCTGGGCTCAAGTGATCTGCCATCTTGGCCTCCTAAAGTGCTAAGAGTATAGGCATGATGAACAATGTTTTTAGAGATGGCAGAGCATCGGATTAGGATCCCAGAGAACAGGCCATAAATGTGGACAAGTCACTCTTACTCCTTGGGTCTCAGTTTCCTCACTGCAGAATGAGGGGATTGGTTGAATGCTCTTAACCCTGTTAAGTGTAAAGAGTTTGTTATCCTTGGAGGTTGTGGAAATCCAAAACCTGATGTATGCCTGTTTCGGGTATTAAAGGAACTGGCCCTCACAGCTCCTCACCAGCAGCTACCTGTGTTCAAGAAGTACAAGCATTTCTCCCATGTCAGGGATGTGTGGGGTTAATCACAATGTTAATAACAGTTGTAGTTTAAAGAGGCCTTTGCCCCAAAGAACCCATAGGCTTTTCACGTGGAACAATGATTTTGGAGTATACTTTGCACTGAAGGAAGCCATTCCAGACAAGGTGCTTTCTCAAGGACTAGGAGTGAGAAACAAGCAGTGAGTGACTCAGGATGAGTCAAAATGAGATTAAACTGTGACCCAGGATGACTTCTGGTTGGAGAGCAGAGAAAATGGACCTTGCAAGTGGTCTTTCATTAAAAATGAGGCTTGGCTGAGTGCAGTGGCTCATGCCTGTAATCCTAGCACTTTGGGAGGCCAAGGCAGGAGGATGCTTGAAGCCAGGAATTCAAGACCAGACGGGGCAACATAGTGAGACTGTCTTTATAAAACATAAAAATAAAAAATAAAAAAATTAGGCAGGTGTGATGGCACACACTGATAGTCCCAGCTACTTGGGGGGCTGAGGTGGGAGGGTCACTTGAACCCAGGAGTTTGAAGCTGCAGTGAGCTATGATTGTGCCACTGTACTCCAGCCTGGGCAACAGAGCCATATCCTATCTCTAAGAAAAACAAAAAACAAAAAATAAAAAAAGGCCCTGTGGTGGTACTCACAGCCTAAGCCCATATAAAAAATTTCTTGGGAGAGAGATCCAAGATGGCCACGTAGCAGCAGCTCAGGATTGTAGCTCCCAGTGAAAGCGCAGAGAGCGAATGGATGCTGCAATTGCAGGCGAATTTTTGATGCCCACAAACTGGGAGATTCCCGGGGAAGGAGCCACACGGGTCACCAGCGCGACTCTTTTGGCCGGCGCGGTACTTCTTGGTGCAGAGCATACAGGACTGGGTGCCCTTTTAGTCAGGCTCGGCTGGTCCCATCCCCACAAGGAGAACAGCAATTGGAAGTGCAGAGGACTGAGAGCAAGCACAGCTGAACCCGGGAAGGCCTAGCTCTATGGGAAAGGGGTGTCCACTGAAGGAAAACTAAGAAACAGAAAAAACTTCATCACCAACAAGCCGGACATCCACTCAGAGACCCAATCTGAAAGTCGGCAATTACAAAGACGACAGGTGGATAAATCCACAAAAATGGGAAGAAACCAGTGCAAAAAGCCTGAGAACACCCAAAATCAGAATGCCTCTCCTCCTAC